>CABHPH010150048.1:0-15586 GCA_902168325.1 Peromyscus nudipes
GAGGTGAGACAAGGCCAGACCAGTCTGCAGCAGCTAAGAGAGCAAAGCTCAGCCTGGCAGGGAACAAACATGCCCCCACATGCCTTCACATGGCTGCTACATGCTATGTCTTCACATCTGAGCTCAGCACAGCACTCTACAGCCCTCTGCAAAGACCTAGGACACACTGTCAATTACAGCTCTCTGACATGCCCTAACACATCCTGGTATATATGGCAGGGGCACATGTTATCATGACCTGCCATAAACACAACACACATGGTATGCCCTGACATGACACAACATGGGTGTGTAACAGTCTAGCATCACCTAATTGTGCCCTTCAGATAATCCCAGATTGGCACTGAAATATGGTCCCTTTCGAGTCCCAGATGTGACCTGGATAATTCCCAGACCCCTCTAGTTCTCTCCTCTATGCCACACTAAGCATTAACTGTTCAGAGTTCAGGGCGCCTCTATTCTCAGAGCCATGTGCCCACTGGGAAGAGTTGCCTCTGCCCTCTCCGGCCATCAAGCAGCCCCAGAGCCAACCAGACACAGCTGACCCATCTGGACTCTAGTGGACAGTCCCTGCAGTACTCTGCATACCATCTCTGTCCCAAATCATCTCCAGCTTGGGGTACCTCCTACTGAAGGTGGCTGGGGCAGCCAAGACTCATTGAACTAAGCAGAAGAAACAGGGAAGGTTATCTAGAACCTTATCTAGAACCACAGAATTTTCCCTGGTGGTTGAATGACTAGAAGCCATCTTTCCCAGCAGGAAGACAGAACTAGAAGATGAAGATTCCTGATTGCACTGTAAGGTGTCTAGACTCAACTGTACCTAAAGAGACCCCTCTGGTGGACACAACTCTTGTGGATGAGAAGATAGCTCGGTCAGTAAAATACTAGATTTGCAAGCATTAAGGACACAAGTTTCATCCCAAGAGCATGTGTAAAAATGCCAGCAGGGTGGTGTCACTGCTGGGAAGGGAGAAGCAAGGACGATCCCTGGGGTTTGGTGGATAGCAAGTCTAGCTTAGCTAGTGAGCTGCAGCCCGTGAGGGACAAGATTGACAGTGGTCCTAGAAATGACAAGAAGGGCTGTCCTCCGTCCTCCACATACATGTGCACATGCATACACATACATAGACACATGCATGTGGACCCACATGTGCACATGCATACACATACATAGACACATGCATGTGGACCCACATGTGCATATGCACAAACATAAACATTCATAAAGGAGAGTCTTCTTTCCAGTTCTAGGGATGGAACCCAAGGCCTTGTTCTTGGTAGGCAAGTGTTCTACCACTGAGCTACATCTCCAGTCAAGATGAAAACCAGAGAAGAGGTCAAAGACTGGGCTCCTGGGAGAGGTACCTGGGGCATGGAGCAGGGGGGCGATAAATGCAGGGTCAACAAGCTTCAGCACGGGGACGACAGGTCCCAGCCAGCAGAGTTGGACATCTCGGAAGGTCTTGCCCATTTCAGTCACCATCTGCATACCTTCCTCGTTGTTCTGGATCTGAGGATGAAGAAAGCCGAGGCTAGTCCTGGCAGGTGTATCAGATGCTCCTCCTCTGTGCCCACCACACCTCACCCTTCTTACCCTCCTACTTGGGTTATTCGTCTTTGATTCTTACTAAGTCAACCAGGGTTCACTATATGTGTTTCTTAGTGTATCCATGTTTCTATCTACATACCTTTCTCTAATATGCCTCTCGCCTCATTTCTCTATTTTGTGATCTAAATATGGATATTGGGTGGATGAATCACTAGATGGATGAATGGATAAATACATACATACATGCATGTATACATAGGATAAATGATACACAGATGTATAGATTAATATACATGGACCAAGAATGTTAGTAGATAAATAGGTAGATAGATGACAGATAGATAGACAGACAGACAGACAGGCAGACAGTCAGGCAGATAGATAGATAGATAGATAGATAGATAGATAGATAGATAGATAGATAGATTAAATAGATACATGATAGATCATATAAGTAGATGACATGGAAAGATTGGTGTGTAACTGGAAAAAATTATTAGCTAAATCTAAATATATATTTATGTATTTTTCTTTATTATAATTGTCTTTCTTATTTTTCCCTCCATTTCTTTCATCTGCTCACTCCCTGTGCTTGTTAGTTTTTTGACAACTTGTCACAAGCCAGAGACATCTGGAAAGAGGGAGCATCAACTGAGAAAACACCTCTATGAGACTGGCCTCTAGTCTAGTCTGTAGGCATTTTCTTTATTAACGGTTGACATAGGAGGGCCTAGCCTTCTGTGTGTGGTGCAACCATTGGATAGATGGTCCTGAGAGGTGTAAGAAAGGCAATTAAACATGAGCTTAGGGAACAAGCTGATAAGCAGCATTCCTCCATGGCTTCCGTGTTGCTTTTGGTCATGGCATTTTGTCACAGCAACGGAGAAACAAACTAGAACATGCTCTCTTCCCTCCTTGTCCTTTCCCTCTGCCTCTGCTCTCTCTGTCTGTGTCTGTCTGTCTGTCTGTCTGTCTGTCTGTCTGTCTCTCTCTCTCTCTCTCTCTCTCTCTGTGTGTGTGTGTGTGTGTGTGTGTGTGTGTGTGTGTGCATGTATGTGTATCTCCCTTTGTCTCTATGGGATTCCTCCCATATGATTCTTCTCATCTCCAACTTCTAATTCATCTTCATTTTTTACCCCTCACTTCCTCCATCCTTCCCATTAGGAGTAAACTCACAGCTAATTTTATTCCATCTTTCTCTCTCTCTCTCTCTCTCTCTCTCTCTCTCTCTCTCTCTCTCATCCCTGAACCAGAGCACAGCCCACTAACACCAGCTCTGGGTAGTCATCTCCCCAGTTTCACAGCAAAGAATCTTGAAGGTTTCCAAATCTTGGTTCCCTGCTCAGGAGAGATGTGAACTTAGAAGTCATCTAAGGGGGGAACTGACGGGCAGCTCAGGAGCTGGACCCTTAGGTCAGAAGGCAGCTTTGGGGGCAGGGGGAAGAAGACAGGAATGAGAGGAGACTGGCAGAGGGACTGTGTGATGTCAGGAGAAGACACAAAAAGACGACGGAGAGCTGGGGACACAAGTGAATGAGGATGTCATCCTGAAGCCTGTGATGATCTCCCTGGAAAGAGGGGACCTTGGCACAGCAGAGCGCTGTGGAGAGATGGATGAGGTGGGGTCGGGATTCAGTGACCTGGTAGTCACAAGGAGCAGGTGGGGGAAAGCAGGCAGAGAATGAAATGACTCATGGGATTGCAGGGCAAGCAGTCAGGAGGTTTAGTACAGAAGGAATCATATTGGAGGCAGACGGATGGGAGCGAAGATGTCACCTGTGAAAAACATATCAGAAAACATGGATGGGTGAGTTCATCAAAGGTGAAGATTTTACAAAGGTCTATGAAAGAAAACCTAATCAGCAAGAGCTTCAGTGATGATGGGAGTCTGAGCTAATGTGGTGATGGGAGGGACTGGAAGGAGACTGCTGCATTGTAGAGAAGGAGGAGGTCCTGAGGGGACAGTGATGGGAGGAGGTGAGAAGAGAAGCTGGCAGGAAAGAGGGTTGTGGTGACAATGGCATTGGCGGTGGAGCCTGGCAGGTGACATCCATAGAAACACAAGGCGTGGCTCTAGCAATCGGGAGTCAGTGCAGCATGGAGCAAGGGGCACTGGGGATGATGGGAGGGTGCTGAGTTGGAGCCCCTCTCAGGATCTAGGCCTGTGTGAGAGGCCAGAGAGGTCCCTAATGAAAAAGGAAACGGTCCCTCTGGGCTGTGATGCTGTGATAGAGTGCGTCCCTGGCACACACAAGACACTGGGTGTTATAAAAACTCCTAAACTTTGACCCAAAATGGACATTAGAGTCAGCTGGTAAACCTTGAGAGCAGACAAAATACGAGAGGACGAAGTCCAAGCCGCTGGAGGAGTGACAGTGTACACATCTCTCTCCTGCCCCACGGAGCCCCTGTAGGTGGAGGTCGGGAAGCCAGCGCATTTCAATAGCGCAAGTAACCGCCCAGAGAGGTACAGACACTGGCCTGAGACCAACGGACATGGGTCAAGGAGGGCCCAGACTTCGGACATGCTACAGGGAGACCTCAAATCCAGCAGCAGAAACTGAAGGGATCGGGGATGTCCCCGCCGTTTGCAGTCCACTCTGGGAGCTCCTGAGTAGGACAGACCATGAGTCCCGGTGGGAATGTGATGCAAAGCAGGCTTGGAGCGGGAAAGAAAAAAAAAGGAAGGCTTCAGAGCACAGGAGTGTGAGGTGCCAGAAGTGGATGGGCTGGCACAGTGAGGAGAGAGGGGCTCCCTCACCTCACTGCTGTCCTACGCCCCAGGCTTTTCATCCCCCCTCCATCCCCATTCTTCATGCCTGTTTATTATCAGATATCCCCCATCCTCCTGACACTCTCACCGTGCCCAGATGACCCCAAAACCAGTTCCGCTTAGGGGCCTGAGGGAAGCATCGGAGGCGGGCGCATTTCTCATAGAAGGAGTAAGCCCAGGCCAGAATTCTCGCCACGAGCCAAGAAGCCCCGAAGAGCAGCAGAAGATGCCATGAGGAGGCCAGCACTGGGCCCAGGCCCAGGCAGGACAGGTTCCACGACTGCATCCTGCAGGGCAGATGAACACAGGTGAGATTCCTAGGCCCCCAGAGAGCAAGCCGGATCTCTGCACAATCACTCCAGAGCTGTGAGCTGTGACTCTGTGGATTAGGAACACAGCAGGGATGGAGGCGGAGACTTGGGGCCTTGCTGGGAGAGCGGAGTGAAATCAGAGACAGAACAAGATGGGGAGGGACCAACGGAGGGCAACTGCTTAGCATCTAGAATGAACCAGCATGAAGCTCAGGCTCAGTTGCCCAGAAACCACTGATCTGCTGGCCCAGCTAGCTTCACAGAGCCATCCAAGTTTTAATAGAGTTGTTTTTATCCAGAGCCAGGACCCTCCCTGCCAGCTCCCAGCCTGGTACCTTCTCTCAGAAGCAGCTTGTGCCGGAAGGCCTCTCCTCTCCTCTGGAACTTATTTGTCCCCTCTTTCTGACCCACAGTAGCTGTGTGGATGGCTGGACTGAATGAATCAACCCCTCCCAGGGTCAGCTGCTTACATACACACACACACACACACACACACACACACACACACACACACACGCGCGCGCCCCTGAGATGGCAATCTGGGCTTAACTCAGGCTGGACTCTGACCTGGTAAATACTCCGCATTCCTCAGAAACCTTGAAAAGTGGGCTTCTGTTTGCCAGGAAAAGCCATTACATTCTTAGTGCTTCCACAGCCCCCCAACCTCCAGAGAAGGCATCCAGTTCTTTATTAACTCAAGCAAGCCTCCAGCCGATCAGAGCCCTCACGCTAGCTCTCAGGCTGCTGCAGCTAAACTGTCCTCTGCTGCAAAATAACCCCTAACCCTGCAGGACTCTCTCACCGTTTTTGCTGTCTTCTCTGGCCTAGCTGGGGAAACATACCTGGAGGATAAGAAGTCAGAGTTCAAAACAGAAGCATGGAGGGGAGGGGTCAAACTGAAGAAGGCCAGAAGCAGACAGTGTGCAAGCAGACAAGACAGTCAGGAGTCGGCTGTCTGCCCAGCATAGAAGTTTAGCGTTATCAATAAAGGGTACACATTTTGTCCAGAAACTGTCCTGGATTTGCTGCTGTGTGTTGGATTTATCAGCCACTGAAATCTCCCATGGCCATGTTTCCTATTTCGTAGACAAGAAACTAGGTCCTTGAGGAACTCCAACAGACCCCCCCCCAAAAAAAAATAGGGCATAAAGAACAATGGGTGGGCTAGCTCAAGGCCCTGAAACAGGGGGTAAAGAGAATGGTGACAGTCAATATATAGAAAGGGTAAGTGGTCAGTGGCCAACTCCTGATGGGTCAGTTCAGGGCCCAAAAACCAGACTTAAGGACAATAGAGTCTAGTCGTCCATGATCAGGAGGACAGGCTAGAGCAATTTCATGACTTCCTTTCCACGGGAGCTTGCACAGAGTGCTATTCCCCTTTCTACCAGTCAGTTTTCAACCGCAGGAGTACTTACACCTATATGCATGTTTTAGCATTTTACACAACTATTTCTGTAAGAAATTGATATCAGCTCAGGACCCCCAAGACCAAGTTCTCAGCACAAAGGAGATTTATTCACCCAAGAGGGACAGAGAGCAGGGAATAAGAGACAAAGACAGGAGACAGGAGATGAGGGAGAAGGGGAGGGGAACAAGGGAGAAGAGGCAGGGGTATTTGTCCTGGAGGGACAAAGGACTGCCTCTGGATAGAGAGGAGACAGATGTGGTAGGATGAGATGTTTAATTTTAACTTGGTATGTTAATTAGGTGAGCCAAAGGGGGCTTTGGATTGCTGGACTTCAATACTTTGATAGCTGGAACTTGGTGGTGTAATGTCAATCCCAATGGCGAGAATAAGACCACTACCATAGTTTAAAGCCAAATTTGAAGCAAGCTTTTGTTATGCCCAGATCACAGGGACCCCCAAAAGACCACCACAGAGACCAAATCCCATATGTAAAAGCAAAGAGCCTTCATTTCAAGCTCAGAGCTTGAACTCTCTGATGCAGTGGTGAGAGCAGAGAGCCTCAGGGCCAGGCAAGGTAGGTTTTTATCATAACAGAGGCTGGGGTGAGGGAATCTCCAGGGTTCAGGACCTTGACTGACTGACATTTGTCTAGGGGTATAGGGAATGTTTGGAATGTCAGGTGTTTCTCCTTAGATGCTGGCCCTCCCTGGGTGGGGTCAGCTTATGGCTTTTCCTGGGTCTGAGTGTTGCCTGCCAGGGTCTGCCTGTCACAGAAGCTGTGTCTGGGCCTCTAAGCCTGTCATGGCAGCTGTGTGGTCAAGTTGTTTTGAGCCCCCCACATTCCCCCCTTCACAAGTACCAACGACGGGACTCTACCATGAGTCCTAACTGTCCAGGGGTTCAAGGGTATTGAGACCTAAGAACCATTAGCTAACAGATTTTTCTAGGGCAGTGACATCTGTATCTATTGCCATTCTTAAAGCCTTGGAGTTCTGATCTTTGAGTACAACCAGATTATAATCCTGAATGATTTATATAGAAATAATAATTTTTAAGGCCATATAATACCTCTTTGGTCAAGTGTCTTATCTTATTGCAGAACCATTTTAGTTAACTTTTGTTAATCTGAATAGAGCTTTATAAGCTTAGTAAAAGATGGCTTTTATCATGATGAGGTCACCAGCCAAGATGGAGAAAAGCCACATGTTTGCTGTTTAAAACATGTTCTTCTAAACAAAATTATATACATACATATGCACAGTTGGATCCAAGTTACATCCACATACATACAGAGTTAAAGCTAGCTTATATTCATACATATAGAGTCAAATCCAAGTCACATAGATGTTCACATACACATATACATATCTCTATTTTTTAACATAAATATTTTGCAGTGAAGAATCAGCTATTTTTAAAATGAAAACCAACCAGAATTAACCTAATATGCTCAAATTTCAAATTCAGTATTTGCAGAAACCATAGCATAGTTCACATCACCTTTGGCCTTCTACAACCTTCTATGTATCTTCATTCCATTCCTTTGATTCCTCAGACATTTATTTTTGACAAATTTCTCTTATTCTTTCCTTCTCTTTATTATTCCAGTCTCCTGCCTTCTCTCTTATTTTTTAAACATAGAAACTTTTACCAAAGTGTCTTGTGGTTCCCCTCAGTAGTCTGGGATATATTGTATACCTACAATATTTTAGACAAGAACAGAAATACATGCATATACCATAACAAGAATAACTTTAAATTTGCACCAACACTGTACCAATGTGAAGCATTTGAAACTAGCAGCAGGTCGTCTTCTTCTTCTCCTTCTCCTTCTCCTTCTCCTCCTCCTCCTCCTCCTCCTCCTCCTCCTCCTTCTCCTTCTCCTTCTCCTCCTCCTCCTTCTTCTCCTTCTCCTTCTTCTTCTTCTCTTTTTTTAACCAATAATAATTTGTAACCAATCCCTCTAAATGATGACAATTATTTATAATCTATTAGTTCTGACTGATCAAAGCAGCCCTGGTTACAGCATTATAAGAGAGCCACCATAGCTTAGCAACCATAGGCAGTGATACTCCATTCCACCCTCAGAGCCAAACCTTGGTCAGGTTTGACAGGCAGCTCCCTGGGCAGGTTTTGGGAGCCCCACTCATCAGCATGGGAGCCAGAGGTGTGCCCTATTAGGACAAGAGGTTGTTGTTAGCCCCAGATTCTCAAGTGCACAAGAGTGGCAGACTGGAAGTGACTCCATGCCCCAGCCAGGCCCCTCCAGGTGAGGGCTCCTGTAGGTCACTCCTTGGCTGTGACCCCAGAGGGGCAGTTCTCCTCAAGCCCTGAGTCCCACGGTGCGCCCGGGTCAGGAGCGCTCTGAGCTCTGCGAGGCCCCCCCACCAGCTCCTGCCTGTTCTGCACTGCAAAGTCTCCACCCCATGGCTCCCTACATAGGGGCCTGGCCTCAAACCTGTTGTGTCCAGCCCTGCAGGGCTCGTGGCCCACCCCAGCGCCCAGCCACTGGGTGGTGACCCAAGTCTCTGCCCTGGCTACCGCTCACCCAACATGTGGCACCACAGCCTGCCACTGTCTGTGCTCCAGGTCAGAGAGCAAGGAAGCAATGGGGGGCAGGAGCACTCTTAGTGTGTCCCAGTTCAACAAAAGGGACCCTCTGTCCCTTCTGCTGGCCACATCCGCCCCAAAGGCTGTCCGTGTACAGTTTCTATCTAGAGTCACAACATACACACAAGCCCAGGCATAAAACACGCACACTGTGGCCACATTACTCACACATTCACACATTCATACAGGCAGGATGTTCAAACAGAAAGGCAAATAGAACTTTTCCCAGGAAAGCGGTGTCAGCTGACTAACTCAAAAATCCTAAAATAAGAGTCTACAGTTTTTGTAAGTCAAGAAAAGAATAAAATCACAACACACAACACAACAAAACAGCTCTCCTAGTGCCTGGAGACAAAACCAAAGGGAAGACGCTGGCCTCATGCCATCCTGCAGAAGTGGCCCACATCATCTATACAAATCAAATTCAAATACAAATCAACCAAAGGGATCCAAACCCGTCCAAAGGACCATCTTCAGGCACTTACAAATTTTGGGCTCACTTACAAAAGGATATCCCAAAAGTCCATTTACAAAAAGATATCTAAATGAAAGTAAACACAGAAAACACAAAACTAAACACAGACACAGAAACACAGAAAACTTACCAGCCGGCTTCAGGCTCTACTGGCAGTGGTCCCTGTGGGCTTGGGGGAATCCCAAACGAGCCCCCAAGTGTTACACCCAGATCATGACCCCCAAAAGACCACCACAGAGACCGAATCCCATATGTAAAAGCAAAGAGCCTTTTTTTCAAGCTCAGAGCTTGGACTCTCTGTCTGTCCAATGCAGTGGTGAGAGCAGAGAGCCCTGAGCCCAGGCAGGGTGGGGTTTTTGTCATAGCAGAGGCTGGGGTGAGGGGATTCCCAGGGTTCAGGACCCTGACTGGCTGACATTTGTCTAGGGGTATAGGAAATGTTTGGAATGTCAGGTATTTCTCCTTAGATGCTGGCCCTCCCTGGGTGGGGCCAATTTATGGCTTTTCCTGGGTCTGGGTGTTGCCTGCCAGGGTCTGCCTGTCACAGAAGCTGTGTCTGGGCCTCTAAGCCTGTCATGGCAGCTGTGTGGTCAAGTTGTTTTGGCCCCCCCACAGCTTTCATTAAATACTGGCCCGGTAGATGGGCTCTAGCCAGGTCTATACCCAGGTTCCTGGGAAATGACCCAGAATCAAGTATGGCAAGGGCTTAAGAAGGAAAACCCACAATTCATTGCATTTCCCATTAAGTCCAATCAGGGGCAAGCATATACCCTCACATATTTCCTGCCTACGTACCTCCTGCCCACATGTGATCAAGCACAGCTGGTGCAGATGGGTCAAACAAACCTGTTTAGGAGAGTGAAAACATGTGACCTCCAGCATTTCAGGAGCTATCTGTCCTTGGGCAAGGGGCTTACAGATCAGAGGCATTTTTGTTTCATGGATTTCTTAGGCATAGTAATTGAAACATAAATGAAACTTTGGCTCTCACACCTGCTCATTTTCTAAGAGTATATTCTTGCTTCTGTCCTTGCTCTGATTAAATTCCTGAGTATTTTCTAGGACACTGTGTTTCAACCAAATTCTCTTTCCACACAGAAATTGATGCTGCTGCTGGGGTCAAGACCAGAAGAAACTGGCGACCTCCTCAGGACATTGTGACTACTTGAAGGACCTGAATTTCACAGTCAGGAAGAAGCGTGCTCTGAAAACACATCTGTCTGAAGCCCTACCCAGACTTTTGGGGCCCTATAGACTCTGGTCTTGCCAACTCCATAAGCACAGGTGCCAGTTTCTAAAATTAACTTAGTAAGCTATAAATAAGCAAGGATTACACCTATAATCAGGCCATTTGGGAGGTTGATGCAAGAGGACTATGAACCAAGACCAACCTAGGCTACGTATGATAAGATAAATGCATGACATATAGAATTAATTTGATCTTCAGATAAATTACACAGACACGGATGTAATGGTCATAATGCTCAGTCATCACTGTCATCTTGGTTGTGTCTAGAATCACCATGGATGCAGACTTCTGGGGGTGCCCATGCGAGTCATTCTGAAAGGCTGAACCAAAAGCAAAGACCCACCCTGAATGTAGGCAACTTCATCTCCTGGCTTAATAAAAACAAGGAAATGAGCCGAATGCCGCACACAATCTCTTTGCTTCCTGACTTAAGATATCATGTGACCAGCTGCCGCATGCTCTTGTCACCACGACTTTCCCACCAGGTGGACTGGACCCTTCACCTGTGAGCCAGAGGAATCTCTTCCTTCCTTTACTTACTTTTCCAGGTATTTAATCAATGAGAAGAGAAAAGTAACTAATACAGGAAATTTGTATGAGGAATGAGGTCATTGGTATGATAATCTGACCTTGTTAGGGGGAATTTGGGGCTTATTTGCTGAAGGAATATTGGAAGAGTTTAAAATTCTGAGTTATAAAATTCCTAGATTACAGCTTATAGCAGAACTGAATGGGATGTTCTGATTGTGATGGCTAACATTATAAGCTTAAATTGCTTAAGAGAGCTATAAAACAAAAGCACCTCTAACCTGGAAGCCCCACCTGCCTTCCTGGAATGATGGAGGCTGTTGTTCATATAAGATAACAAACCACATATTTTTGCTTCTGTAAACGAGTTTGGTTGCTCCAGTTGCACAGGATGTGTGCTTGCCTCTGATTGCTCGGAGATAGGAAGTGCATAGCCTCGTGAGTTTTGCCTTTTTAAGTCCCTGGTTTAGTGTAATGTAAATTAATATAATGATTAATGTGATTTGGCACAATACTCTGAGCATGAGTCTCAGGTATGGACCTGGCCAACGTTTAATAAAGCCTCTCATTTCTTAAAACTTATTCATGGTCAGACCGGTGAATCTCTGAATGACCCCATACCCATAACACTGGTTAATGTTCGGAATGCCCACAATGCTGACAGAAATATGGGCCAACGAAGATGTGGTTAGTAAAATTCTGAGGGGAACAGGAGTCCCTTGAGAACTGGGCCACAAGACATCCATTGGTTTCATTCTGTTCATGTTCTGAGAATTTGAGTGAGGCTGGATTCAAAAGTCATGGACTGATGTGATTGGCAAAGGAAATCTGAGGATAGGCTGTACTCGGGCTGTGCCTTGGTGACCGCTCCCCGCTCTTGTCTGGTCTCCTGTGAGGAAGCACAGTGAGCAGAACAGAAAGATATAAAAACATGAGGCTTGCACAGAAGGAGTGTGAGAGAGTTTGAAGTGGCGGACAGGAGGGTGAGGAGGAAACAGCTGTGATGCTCAGGACATTAACCCGTTAAAGAGGAACCTCCTACCGTGACTGGGACGGTAGGGCGGGTGCCTTGAAGGCAAGACCCCAGCCACCGATGGCTCCACTTGAAAGAATAGAAATACTTTTGAAAGGAGGAGTATGGACTAAGAATGCTGCTGACGAGGTTCCCCGATGCAAAGTGGTCACCCAGGGAATTGTTTTCCTGGGACGCAGAGGTCATGAGAGCTGGCAGAACCCGTCAACAGCATCACACAGTCCTGTTTTGTGAGCATGAAAGATAGGAGATTGATGGGGGACTTGGAGGCTTGCACCAAGCCACAAGAAAGCCACTGAAGCCTGGTAAGGTGCTTCAGGGAGGCCTTGAGAGGCTGGTGCATACGGCTGAGAATTTGAATACTTGGTTGATACGGAGACCCCAGTATATTGGGAGAGGCCAGGAAAATGAGATGTCTCCTGTGGAACGATTCTGGCACAAAGTGGAACCGATTCAAAAAGAGATACTGTTTGCTGCAAGAAGCCGCTGCAGAGACAAGGTTGCTGGAGCAGAGATGATTCCATCAGGAGCCCCAGATGCTGCATATGCAGCAGCGTGTTTTGTTGTTGTTGTGGTTCATTTCAGTCTTGTGTTTTTACTTTTTCTTTTCTTATTCTTCCTTTCTATGTCCACATTATTCCATCTTAGACTGAGATGTTTATTCCATCCTGTATATGTTAGAAGTATATTGGTATATGGGTTTTTTGTTTGTTGTATGTTTCTTATAGGACCTCACAATTAAGGACTTCCCCTCACATCTCTTGAGAAACTGTGGAGTTAAGACTTTTGAGTAAGTGTTGGCATTGTTTTAAATGATTGTAGGTTTAGAAACTGGATAAACACATTTTGCATTGAGATCAAAATTAGAGCTTGTAGGACAGAGGTAGGATGTTTGTAATTCCCATTGTGTCCCTGCAGGTAGATGGGAGCTGGAGACAGGAGAATCTCTAGATCAGTGCTTCCACTGTGACCCTTTCATAGAATTTCTTATGTTGTGGTGACCCCCAATCATAAAATTATTTTCATTGCTACTTCATAACTGTAATTTTGCTAGTGTTATGAATCATGTTAATATCTGTGTTTTCCGATGGTATTAGGCATTGGAATTAGGCATCACCTTTCCTTATGAAAAGGTCATTTGATCCCCCAAAGGGATTGAGACCTCACAGGTTTAGAACCACTGCTCTAGATGCTCAAGGGCCAGCAAGAAACGAGAGAGCTTGTCTCAAACCCATGGAAAAGTAGGGACCAATCCAGATTGTCCTCTGACCTCCATGCTCACACATTCATACCTGCACACACAAGCAAACAAGCTCAGATAGATACAGAAACTACCTGTAAGTTAAATACTTAAAATTACATCAGGACTCTCTGTAGAAGCAGACACCCACATTAGAAAATTTTATATGGAACAAAAACAACAACAACAAAAATGGGGCTGGAGCATTGACTCAGAGCTTAAGAACATGTACTGCTCTTGCCGAGGACATTAATTTGGTTCCTGGCACGCATAACAGGTGGCTCACAACTGTCTGTAACTCCACCCTCTGGGGTATCTGATGCCTCTGGCCTCTTCGGGTGCACACACTCATAGACCCTCTTTGGGTGCACACACTCTGGGGGGGAGGAGACAGAGACGGGGGGGTGGTAATTTTTGTTTCAATGAAGAACCCTAACTGATTCAGGGATGAAGCCAAATTCCTCTCTCCTTGAGTCTACGCAGTATGCATGACTTCTTGCACTGTGGAGTTTATGTCATAAAGGGGTACAATTTCTTTTGCATCCCCTTCGAATATACACTCTTGGCCCAGCATACATGTTAAAGGGAAGCCCAAGCAGCCCTGTGGAGAGTCCCTATCTGAAAGGACACTTTCAGATCCTCAGCCACTTGTCTATCATAAGAGTCAGCCATATTGAAAATGACTCCTAATGTTCAATGAAATACAAAAAGCCAGTCCTGCTTAGCCCTGCCCAAAGTGTACATTCCTACATGTATAAGAAAGTTCCGACACTTAACAAATAGGGGAGGCTCACAATACTCCTTAGGACATGGTTAGAATGGACACATGGTCAGCAAAGAGCATGTGTTTGACACCTTCTTTATGGCAGAATGATGACATGAGCACCAGCTATGATGCTTGGTCCTTTGGCACACAGTCAAGGAATCCACTGCTGTAAACACCCCTCAGGAATTCTCTGACCCTTAGCAGGCTGTTAGGAAAGCAATGAGCATCTGGCTTGGGATCAGACAGATCAAGGTTAAGGCTGAGCTCTGCCACTCACCAACTATGTGTGACTTGAGCAAGTGATTGACCCTCTAAGATCAAATCCCTCCTTGGTAATCAGGACACAAGACTATGACTACAGGAGTCGGGGAAGCCAGCCAGCATTATGTCTGGTGAGTTTGAACCTGCAGACCCAGATACAAGGATTCCAGGTCAAAGACTGGGTTTCAACTGCCAGGCATCTCTTTGGGAGGAGATCCCAGGAAACACCAGAAACACTCAGTGGGAAGTGGGATGGGAAAGGGAGACAGGAGTTAAAGGCAGCTTGAAGGGAGTTTGCACTGTGGGCAACCAGTGCTCAGCTCTGGACAGAGGGCAAGGAACACGAACCTTGGAGTCATTTCTGCCAGAGCGAAGACCTGGGGCTGCTCCTAAGGACAGTGTCACTCTGGAGTGTGGAGCTTGGGGACTAGGGCAGAGAGCCAAGACACTGACCATGAGCACAGCTGGTGTGGACAGTTTCACCACTCAGTGATTCTAACACAAACACGCTCACACACATGAATGCACTCAGACACCGGTACAGTGTATAAACACATTTAACACATAATGAAGCACACATGTGCATGTATATACTTGCACAAATGTACATACTCACACATACACTTACACACAGTCAAACACACCCACAGTCTCTCAGGTAAACACACACTGAACTAAAGAACACCAGCCCCCCAGAACACTAGAATCTCTTGTCCCCATACTATCCAATAGAAGGAGCCTCCTCCCTGCTCAGGAGACCAACATGTCCCCAGCAGCCAATGACAGAAGGCCTGGCTGAACTTTCACAACTAAGCAGTCAGCTGTAGCAGAACCTCAAGGACCCACAGACCCACATTCCCCGACTCTCCATCCGTTCACTGTCAGGATCCGAGGCAGAGTCTCAAAGCCTGTTCAGTGCAGGAAACAGGAGACTTAACATTCCAGGTACAGATTGTCCTATAAAGATTTTGTTTTTTCATTTTAGAAAAAATCTATAAAGATTTTTTGTTTGTTGGTTTCATTTTGGAAAAAAGACGGGAGCATCAGCTTGTAAGAAAGCAAGGCTGTGGCTGGAGAGATGGTTCAGCGGTTAAAAGCACTGGCTGCTCTTCCAGAGGACCTAGGTTCAATTCTCAGCACCCACATGACAACTATCTGTAACTTCAGTTCCAGGGGACCTGATACTCTCACACAGACATATATGCCAGCAAAACATCAATGCATATAATATAAAAATAAATAAATTATTAAGAAAGAAGGAAAGAAGAAAGAAAGAAAGAGAGAGAGAGAAAAAGAAAGAAAGAAAGAAAGAAAGAGAGAAAGAAAGAAAGAAAAAGAAAGAAAGAAAGAAAGAAAGAAAGAAAGAAAGAAAGAAAGAAA
>CABHPH010150049.1:0-17103 GCA_902168325.1 Peromyscus nudipes
CATTTTCCTTAGAGGAGAATGTCATGCAATGTGTGTAAAAACTCCCTCTCTAGGAAGTGAGCTCCATCCTGTCCATTTTTACTTTGAGGGTGTATGTTGATATTTTATTTGTACTGAAAAGTGATTTTATTTGTATGTTAATAAATAAAGTTGCCCGGGGGTCAGAGCTATTAGCAAAGCCATAGCGAAAGCCAGGGCGGTGGTGGTGCATGTCTTTAATCCCAGCACTTGGTAGGCAGAACTAGGTAGATCTCTGTGTGTTCAAGGATACAGCCAGCATTGGAGACACACGCCTTTAATCTCAATACCAACCATAGAAGACCTGGAGGTCTGTACAGACAAGCAGTGACAAGGCAGTCATGTGGTTGGGTTTACAACCAATGAGAAGGCAGAACAGGAAGGCTATATAAAGACAGACAGACAGGAAGTAGGTCTCTTTCGGAGAGATCTCTTGCGGAGAGGTAGGACAGCAGCGGCAGGAAGGGTAAGGTTTTTAATGTCAGCTCTTAGCTATCACCCTGACCTCTTGGCTTTCTTCTCTGAATCAGCTCTGTGTTTCTTATTTAATAAGACGGTCAGTTACATCTACAAGGATGGACTAGACTTAGTGAGTAGAGAAGGTGGGAAGCAAGACTTCGCCCTAGAGAAAGCTGAACTGTACTTTAGGAAGAGGGACCTCTTCTGATGGTCTGTGACCATCACGCACAGCCTGATAGGATGTGCTGAGAGGCAGGCGTCATCAAGGGCATTCTTTAGAGAACCCTGTAACTCCATCTGACCGTGGTGAAAACAGACACTCTCAGGTGAGGGATACCCAGCAGGACTCCAGCCAGTCTCCCACCCACCCGACACTCTCCAGGTCACGAAAACAGCACAAGATGAAACAGTTGTCACAGACAACAGCATGTGAGGGAAACACAACAGCTCACTGCAATGGAGTGGGTCCTGGAAGGAAGAAACGCTTGGAGTTTTGTTCACAGACAGGCCTCAATGCCAGTGCCTGGGTTTAGACATATGTACACCGGTTGCAAGAGATGTGAAGCGGGTGAGAATACAGGATGAGGGGCATTGAAGAATTATTTGTATCATCTTTGTAACTTTTCTATAAATCTAAAATTATTCAAAAATAAAAACTTGATTTTTTTTTCCAAAAGAAAGAAGACGACTTCTGCGTTAGTGTTCTGTTTCTGTCACACACACTTGGGACGGTCAACCTAGGAACAGCAAAGTTTATTTTGGCTCACAGTTTGGAGAGGTTTCAGTCTATGACCAGCTGGCCCTGTTGTTTGGAGCCTGTGGAGGCCTGTCATATTTGGGAGTATGTGGCACAACAAAACTACTCTTCTCATGGCCAGGAAGTGAAAGAGAAAGAAGGAAGACTCCGGGACCCTCAGGCTCCTTCCGAGGCAATCCTCCAGTGACCCGAAGCTCTCACTAGCTCCCACCGCCTCTTACGGGTTCCACCAGCTCGCAAAGTCACAGGCTGAACACCAAGCCTTTACACGGGATACTCAAGATCTCAGGTAGAGTGGATTCTGGGGCAAAATGAAATCCCACAAACGCATTTGGAAAATGCTGGTGAAACTAAAATAGGTGCTCAGTCTTCCAAGAAGAACTCAATGTAATTTTCTTCCTCCTCCTCCTCTTCTGTTTGTTTATAAGTTGTTTTGATGTGGAAGGTAGTCCCTAAGAAGTAGACAGCTTGCTTCCAGCTCTTCAGTGAAGATCAGGATTGAGCACTCAGACCTGGGAACTCTACAGTAACACAACCACACAGCCACGGTACAACTGCTTGTGTCTCTGGAGCACTGGCCCTGCCCCTGGTTTAACTGACCTACATACACTATTTAATCCTCACTCTTAGGCTGTTACTTTCAGCCCCTGTTTTGCAGAGGTCCCTAATTTGATGTGCCCTCTCTTGCACTATGCCAAATGTCACGACTTTAAAGAAAGTGGGTATCACATCCCCACATCTTGGGTTTGTGTGGCCCTTGTTAGGCCTTCATCTTTGGAGCATTTGAGCTAGCGAAGGAGACAGACATGTTGGGGATTATGCATGGACTGGATGTGGGAGATAGGCCAGTGCTCAGGTTGGGATTCGAACAAGATGGCATCTGTGATACCCTTCATCATAAGAGGGAACCCAGAAGGATCTGGGCTGGGAGTGGGGGCTGTGAGATCGCTAATTTGGGGCATCCTGACTGGCGTGTGGACTTTGCCTGGGATTTAACAAGCACAGCTGATACGACAGAGTATTCTCTGTTTAAACTCTAAGAGTGTGGGGTCAGAGATATGCTGATCTGTGTGCCTTGGAGTTGGAATATAACAAATTATATCAAGATTCCTTAAGTCTTCCACACAGCTCTCACGCCTCTGGGTGTCCCAACTGTCTCTCTGGTTTGTTTGAAAAAGTCTGTGTGGAGGTCAGCCTGGCCCCAGGGTCTACCTGCCTTGGAGACAGCCTGCCTATCACTCTACTTAGTTAGGTGCAGGTCTCTCTCCCCCGATTTGTAAAGCCTCACAGTCTCTATCCAAAAGGTTACCTCTTAATGGTCATTAATCTGTACATATTAAGATTTTAGAGAAGTGATCCTCAACCTTTCTAATGCTGAGACCCTTTAATGCGGTCCTCATGTTATGGTGAACCCCAACCATAGAATTATTTTTGTTAAACTTCATAACTGTAATTTTGCTACTGTTATGAATCACAATGCAAATATCTGTGCTTTCCAATGGTCTTAGGTGACCCCTGTGAAAAAGGGTAGTTTGACCCCCAAAGGGGTCAAGACCCACAGTTTGATAACCATTGCTTTACAGTTAAATATCCTACCATGACTAAAGTCTCATGCAAGATACAGACCCAGGGAGCCTTTTAGCCACAGTAACAATAGAAGGGCCCTTAACCAATAGAATCAGTTAGATAGTATTCCTATCCCTCAGAAACTAATCTTACCTGGAATAGCGTCATTGCAGGAATAGTTGAGGGGATACTGGAGTAAGGTAGGCCTTAAATCCAGTTACTGATACCCTTACTAGAGAGTTCTGTGGAGACCTGTACACATAGAAAGATGTCACGTGAAGCTAGAGGTAGAGAATGGACCAAACAAACCCAAGGTTACTGATAACAACCCAAAGCATGGAGAGGAGTGGAGTGCTGTGGGATGTTCTGTATGGCAAATGTGTTGCTAATAAAACACTGATTGGCCAGTGGCTAGGCAGGAAGTATAGGCGGGACTAACAGAGAGAATAAAAAGAGCAGGAAGGTGGAAGGAGATGCTGCCAGACGCTGTCAGCCACCGCCAGGACAAGCAGCATGTAAAGATGCCGGTAAGCCACAAGCCATGTGGCAAGGTACAGATTTATAGAAATGGATTAATTTAAGATATAAGAAAAGTTAGCAAGAAGCCTGCCACAGCCATACAGTTTGTAAGCAATATAAGTCTCTGTGTTTACTTGGTTGGGTCTGAGCGGCTGTGGGACTGGCAGGTGAAAGAGATTTAGCCTGACTGTGGGCCAGGCAGGAAAACTCTAGCTACAGTGGAGAACCAAGGCTCAGAGGCTCAGAGGCTCAGAGGCTCAGAGGCTCAGAGCACGGCCTGGCTAGAACCTCAACTTCATCCTCTGTACATTTGTAGATGGACATGTTTCTCTTTCAAGCCGAGAGTTCATGGTAATTTTCTGTAAAAGACCTAGGAAATTAGTACAGCCAGGGAAACATGGGTGAGGAGGCATCTGCCCACCTATGACAGACTGATTACACCATGAGGCAATGGTTAGGTTACAGATAACCATAGAATTCAGACCCTCAGCTTCTAGGGTGAATGGCCCACAAAGCCACACTTTTATAGCAATGGGTCCACGTGGCCACGGTTTTTTGAATGACTTCATACTTCCCTAAGTATTAACTTTGCTTCCAACTCCAAACCAATCAGAAGGAAGCCAGATAAGCTCCTTAATCCAGTTACAAAAGATGTCCTACATCTCGTGTCTTAGCTAGGGTTATTATTGCTGTGACAAAACACCATAACCAAAACACAAGTTGGGGAGGAAAGGGATTATTGGATTTTTACTTCTACATTTTACATCCATCACTGAAGGAAGCCAGAGCAGGAATTCAAACAGGCAGGAACCTGGAGGCAGGAACTGATGCAGAGGCCATGGAGAGGTGCTGCTTGCTCCTCATGGCTTGCTCAGCCTGCTTTCTTATAGAACCCAGGATCACCAGGCCAGGGACCCACAATAGGCTGGGCCCTCTCACAGTAATCACTAATCCAGAAAATGCCTTACAACTGGATCTCATGGGAGCATTTTCTCAACCGAGGCTCCTTTCCTTCAGATAACTAGCTTGTGTCAAGTTGACATAAAACTAGCCAGCACATCTAGATAGGCCACCTCCACATTCCACATGTCAGCAACTGCCAACCAGAGGGCACCCACAACCTTCCTCTTTTCTCGCACCAGCTTCCCCACCCTCTGCCTGCCTGTGAATCTGCCAAGGGCAAGTAAGGCCTGGTGTCCACCTACCTTGCTACGGCAGGTTTGAATAAGCAGGCTGTTTTCTTCGGGTGAGCTTCCCTGCCCTGTATCTGGTATCCACGAGAGGTTGACTGGTGTAGAGCAGGCTTGATAAATACCACACACTGGGTGATTTAAACAACAAGCCTGTGTTGCAGGATAATTGATCACACACTCTATGAAGATGTATCTTGTCCTTCCTCACCCACCTAAGGCACCTTCTGATTAATTTAATAAAATGCCAAACAGCCAATAGGTAGGCAGGAGAGGATAGGCGGGACTTCTGGGCAGAGATAGGAAGTTTGGGGCGGGGATTCACCAGCAAGATGTCAAGAAAGATGGACGTACAGTATGGAGGAGAGGTAATGAGCCACGTGGCAGGATGTAGGTTAAATGGGTTGATTTAAGTTTTAAGAGCTAGTTGGGAGCAAGCCGAAGCTAAGGCTAAGCTTTCCTACTTAATAAGAAGTCTCCATGTCATTATTTGGGAGCTGGTAGTCCAAAGAAAGATCTGTTACAGGCCTGCGTCCTAGAGTTCTGGAGACTGAGGTCCAAGAGCAAAATGTCGCTGCTTGGGTTTCTCTTCTGAGGACTTGGCTCTCAGATGGCTGCCTTCACACCGTGTCCTTGAATCCCAGTGTCTGACTGCCCACATTTCTTCCTCTTACTAGGACAACAGTGAGACCAGACGAGGGCCCGTCCTAAGGACTCATCTTAATCACCCTTTTAAAGGTCCTACCTCTAAATGTATTCACATCCATCCATCCAAATATCCATTCACTAACCTCGCCATCTGTGATGGTTAAACTTACTGTCAACCTGACTGTATTTAGAATCACCTAGGGAACTGGTGAGGCACATGTCTGGCTGTGTCTATGTCAGCATGTCTGAAGAGGGTTAACTGAGCAAGGAGAACCTACCCTGAATGTGGTCGGTACCACCCTGTGGGCTGGGGGCTCAGAAAGAATGGATGGAAAGAAGGAGGAAGCCAGCCTAGCGTAGATGTTCTCTTTTCTATGTCCCCTCTGCCGGGGTGTGAACGGCTCTGTTCTGCTCCATGACACTCTCTCTGCCATGATGAAAACTGAACCGAAACTTCATTAAGTCTTTAAATATTCTTTTTGGGTCAGGTATTTGGCTATGGTGATGATAAAGGTAACAAGTACATCCTCCTCTGCCCACCTACCTACCTATAATCACGTGTTTGGACCCTGCACGTAGGTACAAGAATAAGTAAGAGGTTATTCCAAGCTCTTCATAACTTAATGACTGTCATCCAGTATATCAAGGCTGCAATGTAAACTTACCAAGAGGAAGACAGGGCAAATCCAGCCCACACAGACCCTTTTCCTTTAAGCCCTCCCCAGAAGTCAGTTTCCTATCATGCTCATCCTCATGTCCATGATTTCTGAAGCCTAAAGTTTTGCAAAAGGAAATTAGTAGACTCCAGAAACTATGGCCTCCCAAAGAAGCCCCTGGTTATCTTTTAATTCTAGACTCCTTTTCTGGGTTAGTGGTTTCAGAACTGGGCTTGAGTCAGATGCTGCCACCCATCCATGTGTTCTTTGAGGCATCATTTCTCCATCCTGGCCTTAAAAAGACGCGCAGCTTGACTTCCGCTTCCAGCCATGATCTGCCGAAGCGTCTCAAAGCAGACAGGACGAGGAGAGTCACATGAGAACATTCACTCTGATTTTTTTGAATCTGAATACAGGACACATTAAAGTTTGCTGAGAAATCAGCAGTGAGTTATAAAAACTACACTCCAAGCAGCTGCTTTGTGCTCATCCTGAGAATCTGTGTTTCCTGGTGTCGCTTCACACTTCCAAGGATTGGAGCCCGGGAGCCGGTCAGTTCCAAGGTTGTTGTGAATCTCCGAGATGGCCAAGATAAGAGAGAATGGCTCACGTAATTGAAGTGGCTGTGGGTGGGAAGGACACTTGAATGGGTTATTTGGGAACTCTGACTCAGATGACACAATTTGTCTTTCAGTGGCAGGGACACTTATCCAGCTCGTGGCTCCGCGTCACCCAGTTGTGAATAATGGTCGTGACTAGTCAAGGAGTATCATTCAGCTCCACATCAGCCCTCCACTTAGATTTTGAGTAAGCACCCCCTCTTGATATGCAAACAAGAGCCCGTATCTGGGGGCCCTTTGCAAAAGGGAAATGGGAAATGGCTTGACATGGAAAGTAGCTTGACGACTGGGGAGTGCTCCCCTCTCCACAGAGGAGCCAGGAACGGATCCCAGTGTGGGGTACTCAGTGGCAACAGCCCACTGGCGTATGCATGGCTGTACCCAAGCATCGCTGCATTCATGATGGCAAAGGACCCTGCCCATCTGCTATGGTTTGTATATGGCTTGGGTATGTGTCCTAAGTGATTCATGCATTGACGTTTGATCCCCATTGTGAGGTGTTAATAGGAGAATGTAATCCCACTATGTTTAGAGGAGGCACCTCTGGGAGCTGATGGAGGCTCCACCAGGTCATGAAGACGGAGCCCAACCATGGAATACTAGTGGCTCCACAGGAAAGAGAGGCCAGAGGATGGGCAGACACATCTGTTCCACATCTCTCAGCAGGTGATGTTTTACAGCTGCCAGTAAGGTTGTCTCAATCTAGGACCAGAACCCTGAGCTAAATAAACTTTTTTTTATAAGGTTATCCAGCCATAGGCACTTGGTGATAGTCTTGAAAAGTGGATTAATATCAAAATCAAAACAAGAAAGCATGCTAAAGTTTGAAAAGTCAGGGTCTCTCCTGACCTCTGCTTCCCGTTAGGTTAAATCATTTTCCAAACACTTGACAAGTTAGCATACACTGACCCTTCTGAGAATACAAAACCCACTGGCCCAAGTATCACAAATGGAACGCTCTCCCTCTCTCTCTGTCTCTTTGTCTGACTCTGTCTGCCTGTCTCTCTGTGCCTGTCTGTCTGTCTCCCTCCTCTCTCCCTGCCCCCTCTTTTCTTTCCTCCCTCCTTCCTTCTTTCTCTGGACCTTGAACATATCTACGAAACAGAAAATGTGACACCTGGCCAGGCAGTGGTGGTGGTGGTGGTGGTGGTGGTGGTGGTGGTGGTGGCGCACGCCTTTAATCCCAGGACTCGGGGGGTAGAGCCAGGCGGATCTCTGTGAGTTCGAGGCCAGCCTGGGCTACCAAGTGAGCTCCAGGAAAGGCGCAAAGCTACACAGAGAAACCCTGTCTTAAAAAAAGAAAAAAGAAAAAGAGAAAGAAAAAGGAAAATATGCTACCTCACGGAATAAAATCAGGGCTCAGCCAACCACACCTTGTGGGCTGAAGTCAGCTGTGGTCTGTTTTGTATATCCACCAGATAAAATGGATTGAATGTTTTAGATCCTTGTGAAAACAGCAATAAATGGACATTTTTGTTAGTTAGTTAGTTTGTTGTTGTTGTTGTTTAAAAGTCAGACCAAAACAAACAAAAATAAACTGAAAATATTGCCTGTGTGGTCCTTTGTAGAAAAAGTTGGCAGATCGCTGTTTAAGGGGATTTTTTTTTAATTAGCTTGAGTACACAGGGAACACATGGAAAAGGTAGAAGTTTTATTCCCAAACCAGGGAACTTTCTGGAAGTCATTTCACGGTAAGGGAAAGAGTAAATGAGTACAGCAGATGGGATGAAAGTCACAAGAGTTGTAGAAAATTATTATTTAAGCATTCCTCTTTGGCCCTGTCCCCATGTTGGTCTGTAGGACACCCATTAATAACAAACCAACAAACACCCACCCACCCTGGACTCGGTGGTTTCTACAACAGCATCTATTGTCTCACAGGCCTGGTCTGAGGTGCTCCAAGGCCAGGCTCATTGCCACAGACAGCTGCTTTCTTCTCCCCTGTCCTCACATGATCTTTCCCATCTGCTGTCCCTGCTGGGAGTAGATCAGGTCTCACCTTAACGACCTCATTTTAATTTGTCTCTAAAGGTGTCACATTCGGAGGTACTAAAGGCTTCAACACAGGAATCTGAAGAGGACGCAAATCACCCTAACATGCTCTGTCTCAAAATACAGGGTGGCTAGCAGCTGAAGAGTGACGGTCTAGGTTGCCCTCCGGCCTCCATGCACACACGTGTGCTCCTGCACATATGGACACAAAGAGAAGATAAATACCTCGCTTACTGGTAGCTGGCATTATTGTCTAACAGTGGAGTGAGGCTTGTCTGATTTCAGTGGTATTTATTTACTGATGGATTCTCCTCACTCTGTAGCCCAGGCAGACCTCACGCTTGCAATTCTCCCTGCTTTCATCTCTCTGTACCGGCATATACCACCAAATTCAGGATAGGGACTATGAAGTAACTGTTTCTTCCAGGTTGGACATGACCACTGCCATCTTGAAGCAGATTGGTTGTGCTGATCTGCCTAGGACCCTCATGAGATCGAGCCTGCCAACATTCCCTCCTAGGAGGAGAAGGTAGGGTCATGAGACTCCCAAGACTTTTGCAAATCCTCATGGGACCCTCCCCAAGGTCCCAATCACTGCACTATGAGAGGTAAACAACCAGGGTAGGAATCCCCATGGGACAGCTATCCAAAGTCACTTAGGGGACTTTTTGGTGGTATGAGTCACCCATGCTCCTGTTTATAACCCTAGTAAGTGGTCCTATCATGCTGAGAAGACATCAGTTTGGCCCATCCTCCCCAACCTCTGCCTCTTACAATAATTCACCCATCTTCTGTGGTGATCTTTGAGTTTCGCTAAAATCTGTGTGGGAGACAAATCTTTACTGAAGAGACCATTAGGATTTGGGGTGTGCTAAGTTATGCAAGTGAAGTCTGAAGGCTCCCACGCATGGGCTGCTAGAGGGGAGGACCCCGGTAAACCTCTGCTCAATTCTGGATGACAACTTTGTTTCCAATACAAGACTGCCATCTGCCCCTATATCAGCTGTCTGTGGTGTGATATCTACAAAAATAGTTTTGTTATTGTATGAAGCTTAAATGTAAGTTACAGACTTCAATGTAAGTTAAGGCCTTTGCTTTCAACATAGGCCATCTTCTAAGCAGGGAACGCACATAGCTCCGGCCTGGAAGCCAGCCCCGTTTATGTCTTCACTGGTAAATCTGTTTCCTGGTGGTGTTCTCTCGGTCATGTGCCACCTTTCATCATAAGCTGATTAACTCCAGTTGGTCCCAGTTTGCTCTGCGTCTAGCTGGTCTACATTCCTGGATGGGATTCCCTCAGATATCTCATTGAATGTACACCAACTTGGATGCAGGTATCTGCGGAAGGCGGGTGGCAGATCCAAGCCTCCAGGCCACATTCCCCCACCATCCCTGCGTACCTACAGATATCAATCCCAGAACACAGTGCCCTGAGAACACATCTGTAGCAAAGAAGTACAAACATGTACCCCGTTTGTCTGTGGAACCAGATGTCTGAGACGCTCCCTTGAGCAAAGGGCTGCCACAGATAATACACTCATTTACCACTCAGGAAACACAATCCTTCCATTGAAAAGTGATGACATTAAGTTGAACCAGCTCCCAGCACTGCTCTGAATTATTCTCAGTGTGTCTGTGGCACACAGAGGACCATACACAGACAACAAATTCAGTAACCAAGAGGCTTTCCAGACCCTGCTAGAAAAAACAGTCCATCTTGCATTCTTTCCGAATTTGTCTCACTTTGTGATAGGTCTCTGTGTAAATGTTCTATTGGTTTAGTCCCATAAACCCCAGCGGATAACAAGGGGCTTCTATCTACATCAGATTCAGAAGAAAACAAGAGAGTCCAAAAAGGAAGTGGTCTGTCCAGCTTCACGAATCAGTGGAGGGTAGCAGAAAAGGTCCGATGCTTAACGATCTGCAGGTTCTTGAGACAATACACCATTTTGAGAATGACTTAAGAATGCTTAGACAGTTTCTCCCAGGAACCTCGGAAGTGCCTGCAACAATGACAGCTTCATTTGCCCTCAATGTTCCTCTAAGCACAGGGTAGCCAGTTCACCTGGGAACTCTGGGGTATCCTCTTGAAGAAGATTGGGGTAACTGAGTACGGTGGTGCATATCTGTAATCTGAGCACTCAGAAGGTTGAGGCAGGAGGACTGTGACTTCAAGGGCAGTCTAAGTTATTTATATATGATAAGAACTTAATCTAAAAAAAAAAAAAAAACCAAAACACAGAAGGAGGTAGTTGGGTATGGTGGCAGTACATGTATGTGTTCTCAGCAGGCTGAGGCAGGAGGATTATGACTTCATGGTAAGCCTGGACTACATGAGACCTTGAAGAAGAAGGAAAGAAAAAGAAGAGGCAGTTGAAGCGGGAGGAGAGAGGAGGAGGAGCAGGAAGGGGGGAGGGAGGAAGCTAAGGTTGGACCAGAGAATCTTAGGTTCCTTCCTGCTCTGAAATGCTGCGATTCTTACAACAAAATGTCCAAACCACACAACTGCTCCTTTATCTCTAACTTCCGAGGGAGCTGTGCAGCAGGAACAGAAGTCCTGCGGGCTTTGCAGCCTTGCAACCTTCTGAGCCTGCAGCTCCTGTGGGAAAGGGACACAAGGGTTTAAGGACGGTGGCACCTACTGAAAAACATTCTGTGAACAGTTATGAACGGGGTCGTAACCAGGACAATCCAAACAGCTAACGCACACCTATCCCATCACATATCCACCTCTCTCCCTGACTCGGGACCTAAATAAAGGACGGAGACCAGAAGCAAGATGCATGGCCATCCTTCTGTGATTCTCCCTGGGAAATCCTGACCCATCAATGTGAAAACCATGCTGAGGCATCCTGAGCTGCCATTCAACCCATCAGTCACATCAACCTTTGTAAACACTCACTGCAGGTGAGATGAACCAGGGGCTACTAGAACAGAAAATGCCCCCAAGTCCCCCACCTCTCCATACCCATTGGTATCTGTGCCAAGAGTTTTAAGTAAACAATGGTACTCTGTAGCACACACTCCATGTTTTAAGATTTATCAATAAATAAAGAAGCAGCCATAGTGAGGAAAAAGTGTATTTCACAGCCGTTAAAAAAGTACATATATTCAATAATGGTGACATAAATATAGTCCTTACTTATGACCAAACCGTACAACTAAAATGGACTCTTCCTCCTGGACTTCACACAATGACAGTTCGGTCCTTCCCATCAGTAGCCACAGGCTGACTGAAATCACAGGCAAAGACTCGTGAAGGACGGTCATGGGTCAAACAGACGACACTCCATACCTAACAAAAGGGTAGTCAAGTTTTCCATATAAATATAATAAAACAAGAATTTGACATTTCTTCTTCCCCTTGGTTTCACAGAGTTGTCTGTCAGGTGCATGCACACCCCCAAACACAGCTCGTCTCCCCTCCTTGCTCCCCTTTGCCTCCCGCTGGGTTCACTACACACCTGAGTTCCGAGTCGGTTACCAGCGGCAACACGGGCAGCTGGCGGTGCATCTGACACCATTCTCTTGAAGCGTTCCAAGAATGGGAAACCCTTTCTCCATGAGCGAACACCAACACACACACACACACACACACACACACACACACACACACACACACGGAGAGCATACAGCCAGAAAAAGACATAAGGGGCTACAAGAAAGGGGACAGGGCACACAGGTATACATCCCACCAACTTGCAGAGCCAGAGGGTTACAGTTGGCAGTCATCTTTCCAAAAGGATTCTTCACCCATCAAAACTCTAACACATTGCGCCAATACAGCGTCTGTAGATGATTCTTCTCTTCCCTCTGCTTCGAGAGTTCTGTTTTCAATGTTAAGTCCTGGAAGCTGAGCTGAAGCCATGCTGAAGAATAGCACTGGCTGCTGGGAGGAGACTGGCCTCCTCCTAACGGGCCCTAGGGAGGGGTGAGTCCTTCCCTAGGACTAAGCAGCCCAGGTCTTTCCAAGTTCAGCCAAGACTAGAGTATCTTGCTTCCAGGGTCGGCCAAATGTGTGTTCTCTTCTTGCCCAGTCAGAGCTGTGAGAGGCCGAAGGATGCCACCATTGTTAAATGAGAGACGGTGACGCTGTGTCTCATCCCTCACTGGCAAAGGCTGGGTTTGTGATTTTAATGAAATTAGCCCACTTCAAAATCAATGGACCAAGATAATGAACCTGGCTTCACGGCTATAGGTGTGGTCTCTGATTACATCTGAAATAGCCAAAGAGCGAAGATTCTGGGCTCTTCCATAACTCATCTCCTAAACCAACTGTGACCCAACTTGTACCGATTCTTCCCCTCCTTACAATGCTGCTCATGACTGAGCAGTCCCCTGCTAAGTACCAGGGTCCAGGATCCACACAGAGCCAGTCCCCTGTCAAGTGCCAGCTGGACATGATCAGACAACACCAGATTCCACAAAAGACACAAGGGGCGTCACAGTCACAAAACCAGAAATGCATCTTTGGTTCAATCCTGGAGGGGGAAGGTGCAGACTACAAGGTGGAGGACACTGCTTTCTTTGGAGACGAAACTGTCCACGAACATGCTCCCAGTGGGCAAGCCTGTTCCCAGGCCCCACCCAGCACAGCTAAGCTCCAACCGCAGCAGAAGAATGTACAGCAAATGCTTCCTTCTTGTATCTCAATTCTGGCTTAAGAATCCCTTCTCTCTTTCTCCAGAACCATCCGGAGCTATGTTCTATGCCTTCAGCTGCTGCCACAATATAAACACAGGATGGCTAGGTTGCTGTCCCTCATGCAGGCCACCAGGGTCTAATGCTGCTACCATCGGCACCCAGACCAGCTTTTTGGCCATCTGAGCTGCAGCCTCGCAGAAAAACATGAATTTGGTAGAAGTACTTCCCATCTGGCCACCTAGGCTTTTAAAAATTTTTATTTTGAGCCAGACAAAGGGGTATACACTTGCCATCCCAGCACTCTGGAAGCTGAGGCAGGAGGATGATGAGTTTGAAGTCAACCTGGGCTACTCAATGAGACCCTGACTCAAAGAAAAAAGAAAAAAAAAGAAAAGAATTAAAAAGAGTTACTTCAATTTAATAGCATCATATAAAGAAAGATTTCTTTGGACAAGTTCATTCAATCTTAGCAAGTTTCAATCAAAAAAGGAAAAATCAAGACAGAAAAGACCATTTGTGAAAACATTGCATGGGAATGAGTGTTTTCAGTCTTCATCTTCCATCTGGGCTCTCACGGTTGGGTTCCATCTTTGTCTGAGGCTCTATCCCATCTTCCTCTGGGGTTCCTGGGGTCTGGCACTGTGCCTCACCAATTCTGCTCTCCCACAGGGACTCACCGGCAGGGTACGAAGGGTTGCTTCCCTCGTGAGGAATCCCTAGGCTGGGTGAACGTCCTTGCAGTGGCATGGTCCCTGTGAGACTGTGACTGGCCAATGGACAGAGCAGTCTGTGAGAGGCACACATGGAGCGGAGGGGGGAAGGAAGGCCGGGTACCGATCTGGAAATCCTCGTGGTCCCGCAGATGGGGGTGTGGTTTTCAGCTCTGAGCCCAGCCGGGGGATACTGGAGAGGACTGGATGAAGGGTTGTAGGAAAGAGGGTCTCAGACTGGAATGGACGGCTCCTACAACCAGCCTCCCTGATTCTCAGCATCTCATAGGGTTCCTAAGTGAGGCTTGGTGTGTGGGCTTTGAGTCTGTGGATTGCAGCTGATCTGAGCTTGGAACATTGTGCGGAAGGAATAAAGGATGCTCTTGTGAGGTTGATTGCTCATGCCCTGATGTACGTGTGGAGCGCTGTTCCATTGCTGTCCTCACGAAGACCCAGAATCTTGCCATCCCGGGTTAACACTGGCCCTTTACACCATCAGCCAGGTCAAAGGAGAGGCTGGAGGGGGCCGTGGGCTGCAGCGGGGACATGCTGGCCTCCAGGGACCTCTCTGAGGAAGGCTGAAGGCTCTGGTGCCGCTTCCTCAGCATCTGTCCAATGCCCATCATGGGGAACCTTCCCCTGCTTTTCACACAGTTGGGGCTCCCCAGAGGCTGTGTGAGGCCATTGCTGGGAACCGGAGGAGGGGAACACACACCCTCCTCTTTCGGGGAGCTGCTCTTATCTTCATGACCAAAAGAGACCAGCGTGGAATGCAGTGGAGTTTGGAGAGGTGATGTGCTTCCAGACAGCAGCCCTGGAGAGAGTGTCCTCTCACTAGAATTCCTCCGAGCCAAGCTCACAGGTGAGTTCAGGATCCTATAGTGATGGGAAGGGGAGAGCAGTTCTACGTGGTCCTCACGATCCACAGACTCAAAGGAGCGTACCATATCCAGCAGCAGCGGCTCTTCCTTGGGGAGGATGCTGGCACTTCCTGGCCCTGGCTGGTGTGGCTCTAGTTTCTTTACAATCCTGGGTGTCCTGGGAGGTGGGACAGGGATGAATTCCATGGAAGAAGAAGCCACACAATTGGAATCGGAGGTTTTGCGGAAAAGATTGCGGCAGCCGAAGGAATCTACACACCAAGAAAGCAAGACCGTGAAAAGAGATTCAGAAAGAGCCTCACATGGCCATCCTGCCTGTGCTGTCCCCCAGCTTAACTGAGATAGCAACCTGGTACAGGGCAGGAGGAAGCATGAAATCAATGACCTGGGATAGTTAGAGGAAGTGTCAACCAAAGCTCCCGAGGTCCCAGCAGGAACCCCAGAAGTTCTTCTAGGCTATAGGAGACAAGATAGAGGCTGGACCAGAAGCCCTAACATCTACCATTGATAACTGAAAATTCCTGACTCTACCAAGAGGCCTTTGAACAAAGAGGTTTACCTGCTCAACAGAACATCCATTAAAGCTTGGAGGTCCACAGAATCTGACTTACTGAACCCACACATATCTGGTCTCTTGACTGCTGACCCCAGAAGGACTTGCGTCCCTCAACTTTCTTGTTTAGTTCAGCATGGTAAAAAAAAAAAATGTGACAGAAAGTTGATCAACTTAGCCAAGTATACACAGCTATTTCATCCTATAGAAAGAATGCTGCTTTACAGTTATTTCATCCTATAGAAATAATGCTGCTTTACAGTTATTTCATCCTATAGAAAGAATGCTGCCTTACACAGCTATTTCATCCTATAGAAATAATGCTGCCTTACAGAGTTATTTCATCCTATAGAAATAATGCTGCCATTACATGCTGGTGCACTCTTTTGGTCCCCTGCATCCTGGCAATTCCCACTCTACCTGCAGATCCACGAACTTGACCACTCTAGGAATGTAAATAGCCTCATACAGTATCCAGACTTTGAAGCCTGGCTCATTCCCTTAGTGCAAAAGCTTACAGGTTCATCCTGGCTGTGGATGTCTCTCCTATTTCAAGCCTCCCTTGTGGTTTTGAACTCAACACAACCGAGTCAACTTCAAACAGAAATATGAAGCAAAGGCAACCAGCCAATGCCCAGACTTTCCATCCTAAGTTGGCACAGACCAGAATCCAGGTTTGTGAACTGTACCAGGAAAGAGAGAGAAAACCTCCCGAGAGGCTTGACAGGTGCCAAGTTCATGCAGAATAAGCTCTGTCTCGGGCTCTTCTCACTGCATAACATTTTATGGGCTTCATCACGGCCCAGCTGCAAGAGCAAGCTGCTGCCCAGTGGGGGTGATTTCGGGAGCAGCTCAGGGCACTGAGAATCTCCCTTGCCCACATAAATAAATACTCAGACATGGAAGTAAATCTCCTCGGGCAGCAGATGCCTGAGATGTGACAGCAGAAAGAAGTAAGATTTCATTAATGGCTAATATGGTCAGTGCTCCGGCTAGCTCAGGAGCATGGCTTCCTCTCCGAGGTCTGTGGCGGCGTTAGTGCACCAAAACAGGCCGCACCGGGCAGTGAAGGGATAGTAGCTGCCACCCCGGAGGTTCACTAAGCAAAGCAACAAGCCTGAGTGGACCTCAGACGGCCACACCCCTCCCCGAGCCTCAGATGCTGCAATCTCTGTAAATAAATAATAAAACCTCTGTGACCAGACTACAATAATGGGAGCATTCCTGCCTCAAGACTCCATGTTAGGACACCCCCAGCTTCCGTGTCTCCCTCGCGGGGGTGTTTCTCACATGCATGTCAAACCTGTGCCACCCTGGAAGGAGCCTCACATGTGTCAGTGACCAATGATGGACTGGATTCTGAATCAGGACACGTTGGATCCAATGTGTAGGTCTAACAGCCAGTGCCTACGACACTGAGGGACTCAGTGAAGACCTTTGGCTCCCAGCAAACAGTAGAGCTGGGACTTGAACTTGGGTCTGAGAATCCTACCATCACTCTAGAACCCAGACACAGCAGTCACGCTTGAATGCCTCATGGGGCCATGTTTCTAAGAAAAGCTCCAATAAGACCACGCCCAGCACTTGCTTTTGCCCCCTACCTTCTGCACCTGCTCCTCTCTACCTATCCCACTGACCCCTGTAATCTCATGTACTCACTGTGACCCCAGAACATGCTGTGTACCAACCTCTCATCCTGCACATCTTCATCTTGTCCTGTGCCCTCATCTCCTTCTGTGATACCTTATACCCTCACCTCTGGTCCCACAGTACCATGCAACCAAATCTCTGCCTTACATGCCATGAATCCCCAGACTCTTTATACCACAATTACCTACCTGATTCTGCTCCCTCAGTACCACATACCCCAGCCTCTGCTCCCTCAGTACC
>CABHPH010150050.1:0-14202 GCA_902168325.1 Peromyscus nudipes
AACAACTCATCTCCCATCTGATTCACCTCATTACCCTACCACTCAATCCCCCGCCTCCACCATCTCATCACCCCATTGCCACAGCCACCTCCCCCCACCCGTCACCCCACTACCCCACTTCACTTCCTTCACCCTGTCATCCCAGAGCACCTCCTCACCACTTCTCCTGGTTTGTAATTAAATGGCATTCCCTCTTGTCACAGACACCCAGACTCGGAGCAGGTTCTCAAAAGGCCCTTGCATGACCCTGTGTCATGCCCCAGGCAGAGCCAGACCCTGATAGCCCAGACCAGCAAAGCACCAGCAATTCACATCCCTCCCGCCCCTCATGAGGACTGAAGCTTATCTCTGCTGTGAGCTTCCAGCTTCATCAGAAAAGCCCCAAGGAGTTGAAGAACAAGGAAGAAGAAAGGCAGAGAAAAATGGCAAAACACCAGGCCCAGGAACCTCCCAGGAAGTCCCATCTAAACACGGCATCCATGGCCATCTATCACATCTAGCTTGCCTCTGCTCCCCAACCCAAGCAGCAGAAATCAACATCCTGAGGGAGCAAGCCCATCCCCAAGGACAGAGCAGGGTGACCAGCATGGGCAAGCTGTTCCTGAGGACTTTGGGGACACCCCAGAAAAGGATGCTGGTCCCAGGACTGAGGGACAAGCAGGTAGTGACCAGACAGTGTAGGGAAGTGAGGTACACTCAGACCGGGCTCCCTACCTCCAGGAATAGGAGTGTACAGGCTGTCTACATGAGCTGTGAGCAGCAGAAAAGAGGCAGCTGGCTACCTCTCTGCTGAGGCATCCTAAACACTGCTGGCTGATGTGCTCACCACTGAACTTCATCTATAAGACTAGGGATGGCTCCTGTGGGCCATTTGCTCTGAGGCCTGGGGCCTGGAGGCTTGACCCAGCAGAAGGTGCTTACTATGGCCTGGACGTGGCTTGAGTATCCCCTTAGGATTCTAGGCTTCAAATCTAATCTCTATCGCAAAGTATGAAAAGTATGGGAACTAAATCTGATGATGATGTTTGGAGGCAGGACTTTGGGGGAGTGATTAGAATTAGGTGAAGTCAAGTCGGGGGGATCCAACCGTCAAATCCTGGTAGTTACAGGAGAATAGGGAGAAACATCAGACAGAAGCATGCACACAACCCCCCACTTTTTGCCTATGACATCCTGGCTCACCTTGGGACTCTGCTAAGTAGGAAGCCACCACCAAGGATAGCCTTTGACCTTGGCCCTCTAGAACCAATGAGCCCAAATAAACTTCTTTTCTTTATAAATTTCCCTGCAACAAGGTTTCATTATAGCAATGGAGAATGAATGGAGAGTGCTCAATGAATATTGTGGGCTGCAGTAGGAAGGAAGGAAGGGGGCTGGGGGCGAGAAACATCTTAGACTACACAGGAGCACAGGTCTGGAACACCAGCCTGCAGGCCCAGGGTAGGCCAGAGCCCCCCACAGTCACCACTGAAGCCACAGTTGATGCTGGCTAGACAGAGATCCAAACAGAGTGTGGAAGTGCACGTTGCTGCACTTGGGTGGGGGGGGGGGCGCTCACCGTCTGCTGCAGATCCTGGATGAGGACTCGAATCACAAGGGTGTTGCCCTGGATCTCCTCCATCTTCACGCCGACTGGCTTCTCTGTGGTGGCCCGGATTGTGTCATAGATGGTCTCTTCTTTGGAGCTGTCTGACTCTGAGCCCATGGAATAGTCGGAGAAGCTCTGAGCCATCTCGTCCTCACTGGATGTGGGGCTGCGTGGCATGGTGCCTGGATCTCTGTGAAGGAAAGAGAAAGGAGAATAAATAAATATGAATATCAGAGAGAACCGGGGGGCCCATGGAGACTAGTTCGTGAGTCTGCCAATGTGACCGCCAGTCCATGGCACCCACGTGCTTGTATGTCAGATCCCTAAAGGTGGAAAGAACTGGGCACATCCCTCCTCCTCCCTTGGGCCTGGGCAGAGGCATCAGGCAGGATCAGAACCAGGGAGGTCCCTCACACTGTGCTGAAGCTTCTCTGAAGGAGTCCCCGCTGGCTGCAGCAGTGGCCACGACTATGGGGATTTACCGGGTGGCCGCAGTGGCAGTTTGAAGCTGCCCACATCGGAGGAACAGCTACCTCTGGTTTTTCTTTGAGGCCAGAGTGGCAGCAGGAGGGGAAGGAACGCAGGCACCGGGTCAGGAGGCGGCAAGCTACGCTGTAATAACCCCCTACTTCAAACACAGAGTGGCTAGCGGCACAGAGTAAAAATAGCACAAAAAGACGAGGATAGCCTCAGAAAGATCATCGCCAGGTCCAAGAGCAGAACAGAGACCCAAGTCTTGAGCAGGCTGAAGCCAGGAGAATCGGGGGTCCCCAGAGGCAGGAGCTGGGGGAGCCCCTTCCTTAGAGCTAATGCAGAGACAGCTTCAGTGCAAAAGCCCCGGCCAGGCTGTATGTAGACAGTTAACTCAGAGCAGGGCCTTAAGTGAGCTCCAGGAAGACCAACAACGGGCCAGGTGTGGTAGCACACACCTCTAATGCTAGCATTTAGGAGGTGGAGCCCAGAGGGTCATGAGTTCAGAGTCAACCTCAGCATAACGAGTTTGAGGTCAGCCTGGGCTACAAGATAGGGAAATAAAAGCAAAGTAGCAACAGAACCCAGGAAAAGTCATCCCTGTATCTGGTGACTGCAGAGGTGACACTGCCCCATCTCTAGGATAAATGCTTAAACTGGGGTGTAGGGGGTTCTGAGGAGCAGGCAGGGAAGGTGCCATACCATACAGCAAGTCCACCTGTATGGAAATTCTGTCCAGAAGATGAAGGCCATGTAGACTGGGATGCCCTGGGCCAGTGGGGATGCATGATCACCCTCATCACTCTGGCACTGCCTGGTCAAGCTGTGGTACCCTCTGTCCATGGGCTCTAAAGCTGTGAACAAAGGAAACCTGATCTCTGCATGGATGACCCCAAACATGACTCCAAGCAAAGGGGACGAAACTTGCCAAAAGAGTCACACAGCCCCTTGTTCCTGCGGTTGGAAAGACATGGGATAGTCCTACAGACAGATGGACAGATTCACAGGGCACTGTGTCAGGGAGGCATCAACGGTAAGGAAGTCTGGAACCTCAGAAGCACCTCTCAGGAGAGTAGAGTTAGGAATGCCCACCCCCAGGGCTATGTGCTTGCTGGAAGAGCCCAGCCTCAGAGCACAGGTGTCCAACTCTGGTAAAGCTGGAAGCACAAGTGTCCGAGCTGTGTGTTGTAGTTTTCTTTCCCCAAAGGTCCACTTCTAGAAACAACTTTCATACTCATCATCTAGAGGACAGACCATCCAGGGGAACCCACATTACAGACTGCTCGAGTGGCCTCTATCCAGCCCTCCCCTCCCCGTGCTGGCCACCCCAGACTGTCACCCGAGACCAAGTCCCTTCTCTCCTCTTCATTGCTCTTTTGCACAGATGCTACCCCAAGCCGGAGCTCCAAACAAGCCTTTGAGTCACTCTTCACAGAGGCTCAGCCCAGGATGAGTAGGTGTGGGCTGCTGTGTGAACAGCGTTTTCTTCTGGGGATCTGTCTTTTGTCACTGAATTCACAGAGCCACAAAGCAGAGAACTGAGAATAGTAGTAAAGGGGTTTCCCTCCCTACAGAAGGAGAGGGAGAAGGAAGGAGGGAGGGTGATCAATGGATGACAGATGGAGGGAGATGTGGGTAGGTAGGTGGGTCGGGAGATGGATGGGTGAGACATGAATAGCTGCCTGAGTCAATGTGTGCATAGATGAGAGGTAAATATGGATGAGATGATTGAGTTAATGGATGAGTGAGTGGATGGATGGACAGCTAGATGGACAGATGTGAGGATGGGTGGATGGGTGGATGGATGGATGATGTGAGGACGGAAGGATGAAGGAGGGAATGATAAAGGATAGGTAGATAGGTGAGTGGGTAGGTGGATTGTTGTATCCATGGATGAATATATGAATGGCTAGGGTAAGTGAGGATGCAGATACGTGAGTGCCTAAATGGAAGAAGGCAAGAAAGTAAGGGGAGAAAGGAGGGAGGGGTGAGCATCAGATACCTAACAAGGCTCTTCATAATGCAAGGTAAATCCACTGTCAGATATTCATACTGGTGGCCACGGGGATGCCAGTGCATGGGAATCCAAACCAACTGTCCACAGTGCTGCTTCATGTCTGTCTATGAATGAAAGCACATTCCCCACACTCCAGTGATGTACTTCCGTTCTGCACAAGGGGAAGGCAGCATCAGGCTCCAGCAGGTACACCTTCTGCCCACCATGTGTGCCAGGGTCACCATGTGCAAAGCCAGGTATCCTTCTGGCCTCATAACATATTGGCACACATTGGCACACAGCAGTGTCACTCACAGGGACACAATAGATATCAGCATAGGCACTCAGACAGTGTTCCTGAGTCGGGGTACTCCAGGGGAGCCCTCTTATCTAACATGACCACCACTATGCCTTCTCTGCAGGGCTCAGAACAGTCTGATTCAAATACACTGTGTGCTGAGACTGTACCTGAAGGGTTAAGGGGTACCCAGGCTTCTTTACCACTCTCCAGTCCCTCAGCTGACAGTGAGTTTCAGAAAATTTCCAAACATGGTTGTCTCCACATGGACACACCACAATGTCAGCCTTCCTCAAGGCCTCAGGCTACAGCTACCCCAGGCCCAGTCCTGGCCTACCTGGCCACTTCAAAACAGCACTGGGCTGCAGTTGCCCTATAGCTGAGGCAGAATCTACAAGGTGCACCTAGCCCCACCCTTCATCACCTCTGCACACAGCAAGGCCACTAGCCCTCACCATCAGGCACCCTGGTGTACCTGCACCAACTTGCTGGCTCTGTTAACCTTGAGCCTGGGCTGGAGTTTGAGACTCTCTTCCCAGGTGATTATCAAGTTGATAATCAAAGTCAACTACCACACCTATACTCACATACATATACCTGGACACACACACACACACACACACACACACACACACACACACACACACACACATTTAATTAAAAAGAAAAAGAAAAGAAAGGCTTGCCAAGCCAGAGATGTTACACAAAAACCCAGATATCTGGCATTTTCCTGTCATCAGGGATATGTGACACCAAAGGATAGAAACTAGTGGCAGTTTTTCCCGGGGCCCAGTAGCCCCACAGCGTCCTCAGAGATCATCAGAAGCCCCAGGTCACTTGACTGCACCCCTCCTCATGAGGTTCCTCAATAGGATCTTCCCATTGAGGCAGAAGCCCATGTTCCCCACTGGACCTGGCAGTGTTTCCTCTGGGGCCTCACTCTTACCCAGCCCACCTGTAGGAACAGCCTCAGCAGTGAGCCCCCTCAACACGTCAGGAAGGTTTGTAAGTAAAGACTCCAGAGTTCGCCCTGTGCAGTACTCAGTTAAAATCTCAGGGCAGGGCAGGTCATAGTGGTGCATGCTTTTAATCCTGGCACTTGAGAAGCAGAGGCAGAAGGATCTCTGTGAGTTCCAGGCAATCTGGTCTATATAGTGAGATTGTGTCTCAAAATTAATCAATCTATCTATCTCAGGGCAAATGAGTCTTCCTGTATTCACTCGCTGAACAATGTTTATGATTCCTGCCAAAACCCTGTCAGCCACCCAAGGATCCAGAAAGGAACCCAAGGTCAGTGATCAAAGGACCCAGCTAGCCCAGCATCTCAGTTAGGAACCGACTTCAAAGTAACTTTTAGCATTCACTTATTTATTCATCCACCATCCCTTTTTAGACATTTTTATTATGTGTGCCTGTGAGTACAGGCACATGAGTACAGATGCCACATGAATGCAGGCATTCATGGAGGCCAGAAGAGGACATCGGAGCCCCTGGAGCTGGAGTTCCAGGTGGTTGTGAGCTGCAGGGATAGAACTCTGGTCTTCTGGAAGAGCTCACTCTTAAGCCCTGAGTGAGCTCCCCTTTCAGTCACCACCTGTGTGAGAGTTAGCAGGGATCAAACCAGACCTGACATTATCACAAGGTAAAGATCCCTCACTCCCAGGGATGCCAGGCTGTTTGGGGTTTGAGAATATTTGCATACACATAACGAAACATCTGTGGATGGGACTCAGGTCTGAACATGAATTCATTTGTGTGTCATATGTGCGTAGCCTGGTACTGATTCTGTATACCACTGCCCAGTGCACCCATGTTTCATCTACAATCCATGTCTTAATGTTTCTGTTCAGGAAGGTTTGGATATCAAAGTGCTTTGGATTTATGGGTTTAAGGGGTGCTCAACTTGTGAGATAATTATGCACTCTGTGTCATGATTTCCACCCAGGCCTCCGGTTCTGAGGAAGCTATTCAACTCTCATCCTGACTGCGCAGCCTTTTCAAACACACCAGTGCCAGGCCAGAAATTCTTATTTAACTGCCTCACCATGGCTACTGTACTTTAAACGTTCTCAGGTGGCCTAACAAGCATGCGGGCTGACAGCCATGGGTGGGAATCACGGGTCCTCATTAGCCTTGAGCTGACCTCCTCCTCTAACTTCACTGCAGCTTCACAGACCACATGGACACAGCCTAGCGTCTCCTCAGAGTGAGAGAGGCATGTCCACACTGTTTGGGACAGCAGAAGGATGACAGAGTTCACCATCCCACACAGACCTTCGGGGCATGGGGCAGCTCCCTGGTATGGGATTTGCTGCTTGGGGGCTGTTTTATCAGTAAGTGGAAGGATCAATAAGCAGTTGGAGAGAGGTCTCTGCAGTGAAGAGCTCTGGCCCAGGTTCAGTTTCCAGATCTGGAAACTGAGCCGCTCATAACCATCTAACTCCAGTTCCAGGGGATCCAGCGCCCTCTTCTGGCCTCCATGGGCACCAGGCACATGCATGGTGCACATACATACAGGCAGACAAACTCCTTACACATTAAATAAGTGGTGGAATCTTTTGCTAATTTGTGTAAACATAAAAGGCCAAGGGTGGCCCACCGGGTCCCTCCAGCTCCAGCTCAGCCTTAGGTTCTGCTGCTCTGTTTGAAAGCAGAAAATGGCGAATGCCCACCCTAGCTAGACTTCATGGAAGCCTGTGCTGAAGCATAAGGGAGCAGTGCACAGCACAGGGCTCCCAGCTCGGCTCCCTGAAGATCCAGGGGGCAGTGCTCAGATACGCAAAGAGGTGGGATCATGCGGGTGCTCACTCAGGGGTTGTCGAACGGCTGTACTTGCGCACATAACCTCTTGGCACACATGCAGTCTGCTCTTACTCTTGCATTCAACATGGGATCTGTTCATGCATGTTGGGTTCCCCTGTGCTGGGTTGTCAAGAGGTGGTAGAGGGGGCCGAAAAGAAATCCCTTGGCATAATCTGCCACCTGCCAGATCTTGGTAGTGGTACTAGCAGCAGGGGCAGCAGCCTCAGTAGTGGTGACAGCAGCAGAGGTGACAGTGGGTAGAGGTGACCACAGTCACAGCAGAGGTGACAGTGGGTAGAGGTGGCCACAGTCACGGTAGAGGCAGAAGTAACAATAGCTCGGCTGGACCCAGAGGTTGTGGGGGCTTCCCAACACTCCAGGCTCGACACAAGGGCATACACAGCGCAGGGTGGCCCAGCTGCTTGTGGCCAACAGGACATGGGATTGTTGGTCCCATCGCATACATCACTGTCGATGACCCCTGGTGGAATGGTAGCACCTAGGGTGGTCTCTGCTGACAGCATGCGGGAAAGAGATAAAGATGCCCACACACTGGTGCCATGGCACCAGGGTGGGCTGAGGTCAGAACGGCCCTGCTGTAGCTCTGCCAGCCTGCGTGGGCTACACAGCTGAGTCATTCACCATGCAGCCAGCCTGCTCAGCCACTGCCACCAAGGGTTCCCACCATAGCTGCACAACCTGCTGGGCTAGACACCCGGGGTCTCTCTGAGGATGAGCAAGTAAGCAAGCTATCTCTAAAACAACCCGTGTTCGAGTAAAAGAAGAAAAAAATAACATGTCCGGGGAGGTCATGGGGCCTTCTGTACTGACAGGCGTTGGTTTGGCCCTGTGATTCCGGCTCCTGAGGCTGCCCCGCTTTCAATCTCAGCAGGGACAGAGAAAGAAGATGGGCCTGGCATAGATAGATGTGGCTGATGAGCAATGGCTGCAGCTGGGTTCCCAGGCATCCAGGAACAGGTCAGAGGCAGAAGCTGATGCTGGGGAGCGAGAAGGGCCTGTGCTCCATTGACACCATGTGAAAGGGAGCACTCGTCCTTGGCCCCAGCAGACAGCACAGCTCCTTGTCAGATGTGAGAGCCCATTGGTGCCTGAACAGCCCAGGCCAGCTCTGTCCCAGCCTGGAGAGCAGATGAGATGTTCCAGTCCCCCAGAACTCCTGCCCTTGAGCAGGTGGGGCACAGGAAGCCCCTCTCTAATGCATTCCACTCCCAGCTGCCTGAAACTGCATCCAACAGCTTGAAGCAAACACATGTGGCCATCTCCATTCCCCGACCCCAACCCTGATCATCTCCCCGCCATCAGGCCCAACCTGGCCTCTGACTGGTTCTCTTTAAAGCTCACTTAGTGACTGTGTCATTTCAGTTTCCCACTGAACTCACACGTCCATGAGTACTTCAGTGTGTCTGATTTGCTGCTGTCCATCCATCACATGGGATACAGTGAGCATTCAGTGGACACATGCCAGGCAGGAAGTAGGGTGGGGCTGGCAGAATGCAGTGAGGTAGAGATGGACAGAGCATGGAACCTGAATCTGCCCCAGTAGAGTGTCAACCCAGCTACCACCAGCCAGCAGGGACAGAGCCCAGTGTCCCAGACCCTTGGGAATGGTTTAGGTCAGATTTGGGTCAAAAATGTGACAAGTAGCAATGTTGGAAATGTACCATTTTAAATGCTCATTTTTCAGGTCACTTGTAGCTGCACCACTCATGGGCTGCAGGGCTGGAACTAAGCCAGAACTATGAGATGAGCTTAACCCCAGGTCTTCTTTCCAGAATGAAGGAGAGTGATAAGAATATTTATGACGGGCTAAAGTCATAGCCTGACTCCAAGAACAGAGTTAACAGCCCAAAGCAGGGAGAATAATGAGGTGGGGTTCCCCAGTCCAAACCATTACCAGGAACCTCTTCATCCACGAGGACACCCCATAATGTACCCTCATGCTGACTTGGAGGAAACATGCATAAGCAAGTAGGTACCTAAGACAGGCTCTACCAGATACGTCCTCAAAGGCCCAAGGCTGGGTCCAGAAGTGGGGTGACTGGAGGAAGAGCCAGCTGAGCCTCACCACCAGGTTCTCTGCAGGAGGGTCCTGAGATCGCAAAGTCAGAGTCTTGACCTGGAGGGTCTTGACCCTAATAAGGAATGTGATGAGCAGCTCTGTGGGAACAGCAGACACCTGGCCACCTGACAGGGGCCTGGGCAAACGTTAATGGTTAACTCCAAGACAGGGCACAGGGCAGCTGAGCACATTCACTTTCAGGTTTGCAGGAAACAGAAGTTGCTCTGTGAGCACCCCGCTAGCTCCACGGGGCATGGTTACACTAAACATGCACTCATCACGTATCCCCCTCTCAAACAGAAGAGGGTGCCTTGCATTTTGTCTGGCTTCATTCTGGGGACCAGGGGCTGTCTTTGGTCCCTGGATCCCCTCAGGACCAGACTACAAAAGAGGTTGCTCAGAGACAGAAAGCAGGCAAGGTGAGGCAGAGGAAAGGTGGCTTTGCGCCACCCTGAGCAGTTGCTTTGAGTGAGCCATTCTCTCCAGAGTAAACACAGAGCTGTGAGTTCCCAGGTCAGTAGGGTCAACACTCAGTGTGGGCCTCTTGCATCAGCCTTGCTGGGCAGCTATTAATAAGGAGAAAAGAAAAACTACCGCGGAGAAGCAATTTCCACAAAGATGATGCATTTTGCTACTAGTGTTCCAGGAACATCTAAAACCTAAAACTGCCTTCTTTGTCCCCTGAAGCCCCTGACTGGCAGGTGCATACACTTTTCTACTCATTCACGTACAGGGGGCATCAAAGCCAACCTGCAATGGAAGATACAGACAAAACTGTCCAGGCAAAGGCTGCAAAGCCTTTGGGGATCAATTCATAAGTCTTAGGGGCTCACAGACCGACTTCCAGTTTAAAATGCACAGAGGAGAGGTCTCCTTCCAAAGGAAATCTCAAAGCCACAGGGTGAGCGATTTTATTGTGTGGCTTCTTATACGCATTCAAATGTATGAAATTTGAATTCATTTATTTAAAGCCAGGAGACCTTCCCTTCCCAAGCTGCCCCCAGGGCTTTGTTTAGATATTTAAACCCAGGCCAAGGTCACAGTACAGGATAGAGGGCAGACTCCCTGGGAAACCTGGAGAACAGAAGTCAAATTTGCCAAGAAGAGCACTAGCCCCCTGGGGACTGAACTCATTAGAGAAGTCAGGGATCAGTCACACAGGGGCCAGATGGAATCAGGGGACCTTGCTGAAAAGCTTTACCCACTGCCCCTCTAATTCTCCAGAGAAGCAGCCTGCTCTACCTATCCAACCAGAGCACCATGGGTGCAGCTGAATGAAACCCATATTATGTCTGTATGTTGATCCATCTTGAGTGTCAGCTCGAGGGGACTTAGAATCACCATGGAGACCAACTTCTGGGCAAGTCTATAAGGGACTTCCTAGATTAGGTGTTTTGAGATCAGAAGACACACCCTAACTGTGGGCAGCACCATCCTGTGCGCTTAGGTTCTAGACTGCAGAAGCATGTGACCAGCTGCCTTCCGCTTCTGCTGACATGCACATGCCTGCCTTGCTATGTGCAAACCCAAGCAAGCCCTTCCTTCATTAAAATGCTTCTTGTCAGGCATTTGGTCACAGCAAAGGTAAATATAACCAACACAGGATGTGTTCCCCACTGTGCAAGATTCTAGAGAGGTGTTTGCCCTGCTGCCTAAATCCCCTACTGCACAGGTGAGTACACTCTCCTACTTGCTCACTAGTGATGACATGAAGGCGGATCTTCCTGGAAGACAAAAACCTCCAGGCAACAGTTGAAAGTTTGGGAGACCAACTCTAAAAACTTAGGAGGTCCACAAGCTGCCGTCCAGAGGTCTGTGGATTGAGTAGGCTGAACTGTGTGCTTCCCCACATTCCTATGTGGGAAGCCTACTCTGGTCACATGACTTGGATAGCCCGCTTTCAAAGGGTGGTGAAGGAGCTTTGAACAGAGCTCAGTGGCAGAGTGCCTGCCTGGGTTCTTCCCTGAGCACTGCAAAACCTAAGTAAATCAAGTATAGTACCATCAGTCCTGGTTCGGTGATGGTGAACTCCTTTTCTTGTTGCTGCGGCAAAACCTGACAGAAGCGACTGAAAGAAGAAAGGATTCCCTTGGCCTCACGGTTGGAGGGCACAGTCCATCATGTGGGGAAGTCACGGCAGCAGGTGGATGAGGCAGCTGGTTACATTGTATCCACACTTGAAGAAGAGAGATGAACGGTTGCTTTTTCCTTTGCTACATTATAGAATCCCAAACTAGCGGATGCTGCCACCCACACTCAGGGTCTGACCACCTCAATGAGTTCCTAATCTAGGAACCCCCTCACAGACATGCCCAGAACTGTGTTTCTATGGTGATTCTAAATCCCATCAAGTTGACAGTCGAGATAAACTGTCACTGAGGTCTTTAACAGATGCTGGAGTTTGGACACATTCACATACCAAGTGGAGGGATGGCTGTGTGAGGGGCAGCTATGAAACTCCATTAGCAAGAAAAGGAGAGAGGCTCAGGAGGAGCCAGACCTAGAACACCTCCATCTCTCACCTTCATCCTCCAGGATGTGCAACAGTAGATTCCTATTGTTTACACCACCTGTCCAAGGTACTCTGGAATGGTACCCCACACCATCATACCGGTACCCCACACCATCACAGCCAAAACACTGGTGAAATGCTCAGTGAGAGGGTGCCTTGAACATGCCCTTCTCTTCAGCCTGCCCCTCTCCCCCACTGACTCAGCAGCTGATTTCAGATTACCTGGTGCTAGGATCTTGGTTCATACACACATGCTCTCTAGTCCGTCTCAGGTCAAGTAGGTTTGGGAAACACACCTGGAATGAGTATGCATGTCTGGGTCCCTCTGTGACCAAATCACCTCAATGTTTTGCAAGGAAGCTTCTCAGAGAACAGCTAAGACAGCCTCTTCCAAGGTTGCCTAGACTGGGCTGGCTTCTCCCTGGAACCCACAGACAACCTGCCCAGTGGGAAGGGAAGCTGCCTGACGGCAGTCAGCGTCTTTAAAGGCAGATGCTATGCTCACACAATGCGGTGGTAAGGAATCTGAAATGGCTCTTTATCCAGGAAAAAGAGATGCTGGGGACATGATAGTCACACAACAACTGTGTGTGTGCATTCATGAATGTGTACATGTGTTGTTGGACGTGTGTCCATGTGTGGGTATTGGTGTGGAGGCCAGAGGTCAATGTTGGATATCTTCCTCAGTAGCTCTCCAGTTTATTTTTTGAGGCGGGGTCTCTCTGCTCACTGATTAGGCTAGACTGAATGGCCAGCAAGCTCCAGGGATCCTTCTGTGTCTTCCCCTCCAGTGCTGGGACTACATATGTGTGGCCCCATGCCTAGCTTTTTACATGAGTCCTGTGCTGTGGGATAATGCTTTTGTACACTGGTTTAATAAAACGCTGATTGGCCAATAGCCAGGCAGGAAGTATAGGCGGGATAAGCAGACAAGGAGAATTCTGGGAAGAGTAAGGCTGAGTCAGGAGACGCCGTCCTGGGAGCAGCATGTAATGGCGCACAGGTAAAGCCACAGAAAAAGTGGCAACATACAGATGAACAGAAATGGGCTGAGTTTAAGTGTAAGAGCTAGTCAGTGGAAAGCCTGAGCTAATGGCCAAAGAGTTTTAATTAATATAAGCTTCTGTATGTTTACTTGGGGGACACGAGTTGGAGAGATTTGTCCCAACCACCAGCCAGCCAGGACACAGGAAGACCTGGGAATACAAACTTAGGTCCTCAGCTTTCATAGCAGGCACTCTAGCCCCCCAGCCATGTCTCCAGCCCTCCAACATCTTCATCATGTCAGACTCTATGATCTAAGTCAGAAAACACATGCTGCCAGATTAAACAATTTCCACTAACCACCACTGCCTAAGGGATCCACCACGCTGGGCTGGTTTGTTCTACTAAAGGTCTGGAGAGTTGGCTTCTCAGAAAGATTCTAGGTCACTTGGAAAGGAGGCAGGGAAAAGGGTGCTGTCATTGTCCTGGAAGCAAGTGCCGTTCCTGGTTGATATCAGTAATGGGGGGACCCATGTGGTTGCTCTCATCCTTCCTTGGCCAGCATCGGGGCAGCCTCAGACAGTTGCTCCACCCTCTTCTCCCCCACCCCCAATAATGGAGAGTACAAACTGTGCTTCTCCTCAGGTCCCAGTCAGCTTTTGGCCTGGCCCTTACTGCAAGCAGACCCTGTGATACCCAGCTTTTGTTCAGGTTTGCACACTAGCTTCTTGACAGCAAATTCAAGAGTTCCAGAGCCACAGTGCACTCTGCTCTTGCCTTCTGCATCACACACCTGGACCATCACGGAACATTGCTGCAGAGCTGGCCCTCATGGTTGGGAAGGAGCTACAAGGTAAAGGCTTCCTGGAAGAGATGGAGGAAATGACGTAAAGAGCCGTAGGCTGTGAGTTCTCCTCCTGCAATGCTGCTCAGTCTTCAGCTTTCAGTCCTGTGTCCAGCAAGCCCCTGTGTCCAGCAGGCATAAGAAGTCCAGGCCACAGGCAGTCTTCCATGGACACCAAGGAACAAGGGATACCTCCATCATAGTCAATCCCTTGTAGTGCTGGGGAGCAGTAAGTCCCCTAACTTCAACAGAACCTCTGAGACACAGCATCACCAGCACACAGCAGGCAGAAAAGTGAACCCCCTGCTCAAGGATTGAAGCTAATGGAAGTAATCATTATTTCCAGATAATTACCTGCTCTGCATTGAAAGCCTGAGAGAATCTAAAGATAAACTGAACTAGCAAAAATAAAAAAGTCACCATGTCAGCCAGGTGAAAGATTAACATACAAAAAGTAATGAGTGACAGAGAGACACCCACCCAGCCCTGGTGACAACACCAGGAGTCACTAAAGGCACCACTCAGGCTTTGGGTATGAAATGTACCCACAGACTTGCGTTTGAACACGTGGACCAACCATCATTGGAACAGTAGCACCCCAGCCACATTCCTGCAGCATCTGGCCTG
>CABHPH010150051.1:0-68953 GCA_902168325.1 Peromyscus nudipes
CAGTGTTTTATTAGCAACACATTTGCCATACAGAACATCCCACAGTACTTCCCCCCCTTTTTTTTTTTTCAAAAAGGAAGGTTTTAACCTTAAAGTAAATTACATATAATTTGGGAATTTGGGCGTAGCTTCTCTTACTGCTTCCTGCTGGAGGGGGGCGCTGTATCTTATGGGGACACAAAGAAAATTTTAGAATTATGGAGTAGTCCATGAGAGGGTATCGTCTGAGCCAGTTGCCTTGAAACGGTTCTGGATGTTGGATCATCTGAGCCATGGTGTCATCGGAGACCTTTCAGGTGGTCTTGGCTGGTCAAACCTGATGTATCTTAATCTGGAACAAATCCATAGCCTCTGGATTTCTGTGGGAACAAAAGCAGAGCTTCCTTTCCAAAGCAACATATCCTTACATCCAAATTTTGAAGTCAAGGTATCTTTAAAATATACATATTGGTTTAACTCAGCTTCCTTTACAATCAAATATCTCTCTGCAGTTAAGAATCCCAAAGACAACACAATGCAGATTCTCTGTGTGATATCCATCTTTACGTGGCTTATATTTTATACTACCTTTACTGTCTCTTTAAAGACTTCATTTTTCAGAACTATTTCTTTATATAACTGTATATATTCCTTTTTATCTCTCTTTGAAGCCTACGTACATTTTTACACACATTTTAAAGCATTTAAAGTCTTGTTTCATCTGAATCTGTTTTATTGTGAATCAATTGTTTTAAACTGCAGCATTTCTAGGTCTGAAAAGGTTCTGTGGCTGCTGGCTCCGCCCACCTCAGCTTCCCAACATGGCGGTGGTACATTTACCGTCAGCTCTGGGAGCCTTCATGGGTCTATGCTTCTATCAAAGCAGCGTTTAGCCCAGAAACCTCTTTTTTTGTTTTGTACTAGTAAAGGCTAAATCCACCACGCAATTTAATGTGCCACTTGCAGAGGCCTCATTCCCGCCATACTACAGGTCGAGTGCACACGCCAGGAACCCACAAGTAGCTCAAACCAGCAAGCTGCCGCTCATTTGAGAGAGATAATTAGGAAGCTGTTTTAGCTCCGTTTTAGAATCTTCTTTTTACGCTTTCTCAGGTTTTAAGTGGAAATTCCTGCCCCACGTCATGGCGCCATTTGTTGCTAGAGTTTTCCTGCCTGGCCCACGGTCAGGATAAATCTCTTTCACCTGCCAGTCCCACAGCCGCTCAGCCCCAACCAAGTAAACACAGAGACTTATATTGCTTTCAAACTGTATGGTCGTGGCAGGCTTCTTGCTATCTACTTTTTCTATCTTAATTTAATCCATTTCTATAAATCTATACCTTGCCACATGGCTCGTGGCTTACCGGCATCTTTACATGCTGCTTGTCCTGGCGGCGTCTGGCAGCGTCTGGCAGCGTTTCCTTCCACCTTCCTGCTCTTTTTATTCTCTCTGTTAGTCCCGCCTATACTTCCTGCCTAGCCACTGGCCAATCAGTGTTTTATTAGCAACACATTTGCCATACAGAACATCCCACAGTAACATTGTGATTTTTATATTGCCTGAAAGATTTTGCTGGCATAATAAGTTGTAAGGGAAAGAATAGAGATAGAGTCAGAGAGACTTAAAATGAGCTAGAAGGAAAGCATCAAGAATGAGAGACTTAAAATGATTTAGAAGGAAAAGAATAAGAATGAGAGAGTTAAAACGAGTTAGAAGGGAAACATCAGGAATGAGAGAGTTGGACGAAACTTGAAGGGAAACGTCAAGAATCAAGATGGAGTTAGAAGAAGAACATCAAGAATGAGAGAAGGAAATCACCAGGGAAATAAAGAATAGAGAATGCAAAAGAAGAATAAAGAAAAGGTCTGAAGGAAACCATCAAGAGAGTGTATGAGTGTCTTTTTCCCTAATCCCTCAGATTAAAATAAAAAATCATAGTATGCGCAGAGGCTGTGGATTTACCTTTGAACCCTGTGCTGCCTGGAGGCTGGTCTCCCAGGCAGCGATACTAGTAGTATTACATATCAGATTATTAAGAATACTTACATATAAGAATTAAATGCAAAAGGTAATTAGAAGAGAAATAAATTTTTTTTATCAAAGTAAAAGGAACTCTATGAAGCATATTTTAAGGGGTAATCATAAAAGTAATATGAGGGAGCTAGGGGTGTTTCAGAGGTTAAGAGCACTTGCTACTCTCCCAGAAGTCTAGTTCTCAGCACCCATATTGGGCAGTTTAAAACCACCTGTCACTCAAGATCCAGGAATACTGACTTCCTTTCCTAGTCTCTATGTACACTCAAACATATGTGAATGACACAGAACTATATATAATAATAATTCTTTTAAAAGCAATGTGAAAAAATAGATTTGGTCAGGTGGTGGTGGCGGCGCACGCTTTTAATTGCAGCACTCAGGAGGCAGAGCCAGGTGGATCACTGTGAGTTTGAGGCCAGCCTGGTCTACAGAGTGAGATCCAGGACAGGCACCAAAACTACACAGAGAAACCCTTTCTCAAAAAACAAAAACAAAACAAAAAAAATAGATTTGAAGATTATTAATCTATGAGAAAAAGAAGATAAATACAGCAAATAGCTTGAGTGGTCAGCTAAGAAGGAAAATGGATAACACATTAGTTATATTAAAATGAATATTGTTATGGATTCAATCTGGAATGTCTTACAAGTTCCTGATTTGGAAGACTGGTCCCTAGTTGGTTCATTTTCGGAGGTTCTTCTAATATAGTGGAACATTTGGTATTTAGATTTCTATAATTTCCTACAAAATATAAGCTATCAACAAGGACCCACAATGTGGGAAAGAGTGTAATAAACTAGAAGATTTGAGAAATGTTGAAATTTTGGGTTAATCTTCAAAGAAAAATCACCCGCTGAGTTTTCTCTTCATTAAAAGAATACTTCTTTTTTCTTTATTTTATTTTTTTACTTTTATTGAGTCTTTGTGGATTTCACATTATGTATTCCAATTCCACTTATCTCCCTGTCTCCTGCATCCATTGTTTGCCCTTATAACCTTCCCCCGAAAACAAAATCAAATTAATAGAAAAACCATAAACCAAACAAACAAGGAAACAGAACAAAAACAAAAACAACAGCAACAACAACAAAGTAGAATCATGTTGCGGAAGCTATAGAGTGGTCTGTTGAGACACACAGTTTACCCTTTAGTCTGTTCATCTTTACTTGCAAGTGTTCATTATTGCAAGTCATTGGTCTAGCTCCAGGTGTCTGGTTTCTACTACACCTCTGATAACGGGCTCTCACTGGGGTTCCTTATGGATATCCTGTTGTCCTGTATCATGGAAACCCTGCTGTTTTGGATCTGTAGGTTTGTTTCCTTCACATGCTCCAACAGTTTATAGATTTGGGGGATGTTGGGGTGGGCCAACTCATAGCCCTAGTTCTAGGCCTGCTGATCCAGATATAAAGTTTTCAGCTCCTTCTCCATTGCCATGCCTGCCTGAATGCTGCCATGCTTCCCACCAAGACAATAATGGACTAAACCTCTGAACTGTGAGCCAGCCCCAATAAAATGTTTTCCTTTGTGAGAGTTGCCATGTTGATGGCATATATTCACAGGAATAAAACACTAACTAAGACACATGACACTTTGTATTCAATTAGAACTTCAGGATGGTGTGTTTAAAATAAATATTCAAGTGATATCGAGAAAGAATGATGCCAATATTAAAAATCCTGGGAACAAAAGATCATGATACCAAGGAAGGGAAAAGATCAAGGAGGCCTAATTGGTTTTTACATTGAAATAGTGCTTGGGCAAAGAAACAATGAACTTTGACTTAATGTTTTGGGACAAATAGGAAGATATGCCTAAGATGTGAAAGAAAAATTTCCATACTTAGGCAAAGCTTATCAGAGAGAACGTAAATTCCTTGCTGGAAAGGACCCAAAACATCCAAGATAGAAACCCTTACTGGTGTTTGCTTTAGCAGATGGCTTCCTCCTCATGATTAATTTGGTCTCAAGTAAGGGATACATCTCTTTTTGAGTCAAAGTGATTTTAAAGAAATTGCTTGTTAACTTAATTCTTTTGGAATTTAAATATGTTGTAGCCTATTACCCCTAGGCTGCTCCAGATCATACCATTTTCATTAAAATCACATTCAGAAGGGGTTGGCTAATGCTGAAGGGGTCATTCACAAATACTCTGAGCATGTATCTATTGTGAATGAAAAGCTGCTTCCACGTTCATGTTCCTTGTTGCTTAAATGGTAATTGGCTATTTTGCTCAAGAGCCACAGGACAAAAGATTCATTTAAAACAATTATCTTTTTTTTGTGTATATGTGTGTGCTTGCTTCTCTGTACATGCACCACATATGAGCAGTGCCTGTGGAGGCAGGAGGAGGGTGGCAGATCTCTTTGAACTAGAGATATTGGCAGTTGTGAACCACCTGTTGTGGGTTCCGGTAGTTGTGGTCCTCTGTAAGAACAGCTAGTGTTTTTAACTGCTGAGTCATCTCTCCAGCCCTCAAAAGATAGGTCTTCAATTCTTAAAAAATATAAATGTACAATATACACGTAAACTCTTACATATATTAGCATATATATGTTTATAATATTCGAATATGTATGCACACAGTGTTCAAAAATACTAATATTGTTTATTTTTGTACAGTCCATTTTGAGGCTTTGATTCCATTTTATTCTATTTCATTGAAATATTCAAAATGGACTTCACTACTCATTAATTTGTAGCATACTTGCAATTTGAAAATAGTGCCTGATTTGATCTTTAAATACATTTGTGTGGGATTTTTGTAAAGCTTTTCCTGGATTTGAGCAAGAATTTTTAGGTACAAATAAAAATGACTGCATAAATAGCCGAACAAAAATAAAAAAAAAACCCATACACAGAAAACCCATTTCAGTCCAGTATTTAGGATGTGGATCATTTAACAAATATTTTGGGGGTAGGCTTCTGAGTCAGATGCTGAGATCCCAGAATACTGCAGCAGATAAGCTAGAGAAACACTCACCTTTCAGGGCATTGACAGTCTGTAATCAAACAAGATAATTCACTAAGAGATAAAATGGAATATAATGTGTTTTATCACTAGAAGAAGTATATTCTCTTATGAGAAAAGAATGGCAAGACTTGACTTAAAAAAGGAGACTCCTCGGGGAAGACAGATTTGAATAATAAATAGAACTTAGTAGGAAGAGCCTGCAAGTAGTGGATATGCAGAGGACTTAAAATGATGTCCCTTTCTCTAGTGGTATAACCAATGAAAGGTAGGTGTCCTATTCTTCAGTAAATGATCTCGCACTCACACTGAGGCAAGCAACCTTAAGCAAACTCCATGGCTCACACCCAGAAATAAAGACAAGAAAGGATGAGGACTTTCGTGGGAGAAGAAGGATTCAGCAGAAGAGGCAGAGGAATGAAGAGAACCTAATGGGACTTGAAAAACACTTAAATTTTATATATACATGGATGAAAGCATCCAAAAATAAAAATTTAAAAATAATGTTTTTATATTTTTGTACATGGGCATATTTATATGTTCGTGTGTGTGTGTGTGTGTGTGTGTGTCTGTGTGTGTGTGTGTCTGTGTGTGTGTCTGTGTGTAGAAAGAGAGACCAAAGAAATAGATGTAATGTCATCCTTAAGAATTCCTTTGACCTACTTTGAGACTCACTCACTGGCCTATAGCACACAGTTAGGCTAGAATGGCTGGGCATTATGTCCTAGGGATCCGCCTGTCTCAGCCTCTCCATTGCTGGGATTACAAGCATGTACTAGCACACTAGGCATTTTTAAATAGGTACTGGGGATCAAACTTGGGTCCTCATGCTGGTGTGGCAAACATTTTACTGACAGAACCATTTTCTCAGTTTGAGAAATGATGTTTTAAATAAAAGAGACCAGGAATGACAGTGCCCTGAATAAGGTTCAAACCTGGAAAAGTGACAAGACATAGTTGTCTCTGCTGGGAAAAACCTCTGTTGTTGATAGAGCTCAAAGATAAAACTTAGGTATGAGTTGGGTATATGTAGGGATTTTCACCTGCCCATGTGTATTAGATTACAATCTAAAATCTAAAATTTACCCAAAGAAAGGGTCTGGCAGAAGCCAATGGAGAGCAGCAAAAATGAGCAAGAGTTGAAGCGTCAGCAGCACCGGACCACTGAGTGTTTGTAATGTCAGTCTTTGCTAAGCATGAGGAGGGTCAGTGTGAATGCAAGGCTGAAAGCAAACTGGGGATGGGCAGAAGAGGTCCTTGAAGGTAGTTAAAAAATTGAAATGTTTGTTATGATGGGAAGCAGGTATCATTGTTTGTATACATTGACAGTTGTAGAGTGGAGTATTTCAATTCTATATATACCCTTCTTATACCACCATTAGATAAATAAATCTGTAGACTTCTCTTCATTGACCATTCAGTTGTATGGAGACAGAGGTTTTTTTTTTTTCCAAAAAATTTATTTCTATATTTCAGAAAACCTACTTGAGTAGACAAAACAGGGCAGATGCACATATGAACTGGTGGAGATTAAAGCAGTATGTGCAAGATTTACATGAGCTCAAGCCAGACAAAATACCAGCATGGAGGAGGGAAGGTGGGCACAAAGTCTCACTCCAAGTTGAGAAAGTATTGGCATTTTATTGCTACTGGGAGAGAGAGTACATTTCCATGAATGATGTGATACCTGCTATACTGACCATACTCTAGGGCGGGCCCCATGCTCAGAAGTTGTTGGCCAACACAAACTAGATTTCATTTTTTTTTCCTTTGGAGAGAGGGAGAGGGACAAGGAGAGGGAGAAAATGGACACACATGAATTTGGATACACAAGGAGAAGGTGGAAGATCTGGCCAGAGCTGAGGGAATGAATATGATCAAAATTAGCTGTATGAAATTCTCAAAGAGTAAATTAAAAACATTATTTAAAATAAAAAATAATGGGAGAGGTAAACATAAATTAGCTTCAGCTGTATGATATTCATGTCAAAATCATGCTGGATGTTTCTTGCTCTCCTCTTTCTGAAGTGTTTGAATCCATTCACTTCACATTCTGTAATGTGTGTGTCACCAGAAGCTTCACATTGCAACAGTTAGTGAGACCGTGCAAACAGAGTGATCATTACCGGCAGGCTTCTAAAATGCATGGAATTGCTATATGTAGTAATGAGATACCCCTCACTACAGTACCAAGTTACCCCAAGAGTGGAGGAACTAACACCTATAAGTCATTCTGAAGGTTTCAGTGGGGAGGTATTAGGATAAGTAATCTCACTGAGATACAATTTCTATAAATAAGGAATATATGCTTTCATTGTTTATTGTCTGTTGTTGTAACTTAATTACAAGGCGTCTTTTAAAAACAACCTGGACATTTTAATGTTTTATAAAATTGAGCATTATGAATGTTAGATTTTTAACATATTTCATGAAGCTATTACACTTGGTGATGCTCAGCTTTTACCACTTGTCTCTCCTGTGGTCCTCCTGAAGCTGCTAAGTCATCTTGACAGATCCCTCCCCCCACCCATAGTCTTTGATTGCTTTGACATATATTTCCAAATATTCAAAAACGTTATAGATTCACCTCATACATTCTTCAGCCAGACCTGAAATCTTTTAAAACTTTTAAGGTATAAAACCTTATATTTGAGTAACATTTTCAAAAAAGTCCTAGGGAAGAAAAAGTTGCAAGACATGAAAGGAAAGGACAATAAATAGAACACGTGTTCTGGGAAGGGTATTAACTATGGAATCACAGAGCCTGAGGTGAATTTAACTGTAGGTAACAGGAGGGAAGGGGAGGGCGGAAGCAGCTGGGCTTAAGTTTATAGAAGTGGCAGTGGGCAGCAGAGCAATTTTGGTTCATTGGTGTCTATTTTCTCTTTGGAGTGGGTGGTGAAATCATCTGTTGACTATGAGGGGAGGTGGAGTTTACTGAAAGGGAAGAACCTAGCTCCAAATCGACACTCTATCTGGTGTCAGTTTGATGATTTAAGATGCTTCTTTTCATGATCCTTCCTCAGTTTACAACTTGTCTCACATTTGACTTGAACTACACGAAGTATTCTGGATTGATTAACCAAAAGGCTATTTGAATGTGAAATGAATTCAGAAGTATGTGGACAAGCAACTCCAATTTTGCATCAATGCTGTTATCTTGCTTATATAAATGCATTGCATGTCATCTCTTACTTGTTTACTTATACCCATCTTCTCCTCCTATGCACTCAGGTCACTCTCAAGGCTCTTATATAATTTTATGTCTTTTCCATGTTAAAATAATTACATATAATCACATGTATGTAAACACAGAAATGTCTACATATCTGTCTATTCACCTATCTATCATCTACATCTCTATCTGTAAACACACATAGGCATTTATTATTGTTCTTTTTTTTTATTTTGGTTTTTCGAGACAGGGTTTCTCTGTGTAGCTTTGCGCCTTTCCTGGAGCTCACTTGGTAGCCCAGGCTGGCCTCGAACTCCCAGAGATCCGCCTGCCTCTGCCTCCCGAGTGCTGGGATTAAAGGCGTGCGCCACCAACGCCCGGCCTTATTATTGTTCTTTAGAATATAATGATTAAACATATTTCCGTGGACATTTATTTTTCTCAATATGGAAAGTCATGGGAATTCTTCAAGTCAATTGGTAAAACTTCATATTTTTTTCAGACTGAGTTATAAATTACTCTGGAATGTGAATGCGACGTCTCTTAGCCAGCTTCACTCTTTATCGACAACAGACCATTACAGACAACGTTGCTGGCACTATTCTTGTCGTTATATCTTTATGTCTTAATGTTTTTATTTTTATAGGGAGGTCTCAGGAAAGTTCGAAGGTTAAGGGTATATTCAATATAGATTTCAAAGATGCTGCCAGATTGCTTTCATAAAAGCTCTAAAGCTTTACATATCCGGCACCAGGGAAAAGACCTCACTTTACCCATAGGCTTTGTATAATAAGTGGCATATTTCTCTCTTTTAAGAAAATGTTTGTGGGTCTAATACATAGAAGGGATCTTTTATTGTTTGTCTAATTTGCATTTTGCTGATGACTGCAGAAATTGAACGTCTTATATGCCATTTTGCCCTTTTAAATAACTGTTTTATGAATTATTCAACTGATTTCCTTTGTCCATTTATTCATGCAGGCTTTTTAGTTCTCCCAGAAATTTGTAAGGATCCTTTGTTTGTCCAAGTATATATGTATGTGCATGTGTTTCTGTGTGTGTATGCATGAGCATATATGTATGCATGAGTGTGTGTTTGTATATTTGCCTGTGTTTACAATCTTCATAATGAATAGGTTTAGAATTTTGTTTATTAAGTTTGATTTTTTTATTTTGGTAACTTAGGTACACTATTAAGTGTAACTTTTCCTTCAGTATTTATAATTTTCTAGTATTTTAAAAGAAATGTTCATTTACTAAAGGACATGAAATCTCCAATAATTTTATAAGCTTTTATTTTTCACTTACATTACTTTTAATTCCAAATATACCTGATGTTCTCTCTCTCTCTTTCTTTTTGGGTGTTTTGTTTTGTTTTGTTTTGTTTTGTTTTGTTTTGTTTGAGACAAGATTTCTCTATGCAGCTTTGGCTGTCCTGGAACTCACTCTGTCAATCAGCCTGGCCTCAAACTTACAGAGATCCACTTGCCTCTGCCTCCTGAGTGCTGGGATTAAAGGCATGCACCACTATTGCCCAGCTAGTGTTTGTTTTTCATATGTGGCACATTTTATAGATTGATATATTATCTAACTTCCCTCAAATTCTATTTTCTGACCTACCTACTATCAAAAGTAGAAACTAGGTTCTAAGTAGTTTATAATAGTCTAATATAAGTTATTCCAGGGATGATGTTCCTAAGCAAGAGCCTTAAAGGAAAATATGTAAAAATCATTGCTTTGGAGCCAGAAAAATTGTTGCCTTTCCCCACATCTATTAACTTTATATTTATTATTATTATTTTTTACCTCTACATGTCATTTCACCTTCCTAGCTTCTTACCGAATTTCTAGGGGATACTAGTAGATAATCCTTACCATCATTTATAACTGCAATAGCCCATGATTCCATTAACCTCTAAACTAGGACAATTACCATAATTATGTCGTTTAGAAAGAAACTATTATGTCGTTTCTTCTTGTAGTAATGAAAATGTCTGTAGTTGGAATGCATCATCTAATAAAATATCACCTGCATGATTCTGTTCATATCTAACAAACAAAATGCATGCATTAACTTGATTTCCCATTGCCTGAGAAGACACTGGCCAACCTTCCCGGAAAAGGGTAACCTGTATCAGCCTTGGCTCATTCACAGGCTTCTTATGAGACTTAGCCTTGGGAATAGAAAGGGCAAGTGCCAGGCAATAACTTAATGATGTAAGCTGCTGTATTACAGTAATCCTGGGTTCATACACAGGAGATAATAAACATCCTCAAAGACTAGAATCTGTTCTACTTTATAGAAAGTCTATATCTCACAGTCTCTCTCATTTCTTTTATAAAATTCTTCATATTGCCCTAGTAACACCTCTTGTTTTCTCACATATACAATCAGATTATATTTTAAACATGTGAATATGTGAAAAGTCAAATGATATGCTTTCCTAACAAGCCTTTACACTCATAATAGGTGAAGAATTAGATTCAGAGAAAATCATTTTATGCATTTTATAGCTTATGTTCTAGAATATCTCAAAACCTCCATTTGGAATGAATATAGGAAAGTCATGAAGAATTAAGGCAAATGCTCATTCTGTCACGTGACTAGGGACTCAGGTCCATGTTGGCTTTCTAGATCACGGTTGTGTTTCATGAGTCATTCAGCTTTTGTGTTCCCTTGTTTAACACTTGATTCATTGGGGTGTTTTGGCCACCCTAATTCACCTTCAAATTTAATTTCAGATGATAACTAATAATCTCAATTCAAAAATTTATAGAATCTCACTGGGCAGTGGTGTTGCACGTCTTTAATCCCAGCACTCAGGAGGCAGAGCCAGGCGATCTCTATGAGTTCAAGACCAGCCTGGTCTACAGAGTGAGATCCAGGACAGGCACCAAAACTACACAGAGAAACCCTGTCTCGAAAAAAAAATTATAGAACCTCACAACTTTGTGAGTAAAGATTATCCTAAGAATAAGAATTTATAGGTAATGGAATTTTTTTGTCTGTTTCCAGAATGTTCTTATGACTGAAGAAGAAATATCAAAGCTCAGACTTGCTGGATCTATTCCTGTCTTTCTGACTGTCATTCTAGCTAGGATCTTACATCCTTAATTTCACACTATCCTAGGAAGTTGTAGATCAGAATAAGAATGAAGAATGAGAACATCAGAATTAAAAAAAAATGTATTTTCTCTTTTTGTGAGGTAAAAAACACTGACTATTTTTCTGTCTTTCGTTTTCTGATCTCCATTAAAAGGAATCAAGAGAATCCATTTCCATCCCTTTTCTTTCTGGGCATGCAATGCTCTGTGGAAGAGGACTGTTGTCAAAGGACAAGGAGGGAAGCTGGGAGTGAACAAAGCACAGGGTTGACATATGGAGCGTTCGTAAAACTGACCTATCAATGTCATCAACAAGCGGTCCAAAGACGATGATGAATAAGGTTTTTTTTGGCAGTAAGCGCATCTTGAGCATTCATGTTTTCATCTAGAGTCTGATCTTTTCATATGGTTTTTCTCTCGAACTGTGGCATTCCACAGATGACAGGTCCTGTCCCTAACTCACGGCCCTTATCAATAAGATTTGGGGAAAATGAGGAATTTTTACCTTATGAAGATCTTGGTGAAGACACAGAAGAGTTCATATACTGTAAAGAGCATGTTGCCCATGTGTGGTTAACACCTGGTCATTGCCCTCATTAGGGAAGATACATTTATGGCAGTCAGTGGGGGAGAAGAGCTGGAGGAAAACACCAAGGAGCTTTGTTACTCACAGTGAAGTCATGGTCATCTTCTCCACTGTGGAAGTGACCTAACGCTCCTAACATTATCTGATTCTTTCTGGACCATGAAGAATTAAGGAGGAAACACAGTTATTATTTGTTCTACTCACCTCAACTTTAGTGATGTGCTTCCTTTTGGGGTACATAACAGTAAAAGGATCTGATCTAATGTGTTAAATAATTCATGAACATTGGCCTTGCCTCCCTTTCTTATTCCATTAAAGCTTATAAAGGTGGATCAAATGATGCTTAGAACGTGTGGGATCAAAACAGTTACCAATGATGGTGTTATAAAGTAGTATGATATCTACTGAGAAGCATTAGTGCTTGCTCCTAGAATGCCTGTGTGAATTTTCTCATTTTAAAAGAGTTTTGAAAACTTATTTATATGATTTATGTATAAGAAAACAGAGTCAGAGGTTAAAACATCCCATCTAAGAACACAGACTTCTTTCCTGAGCTTACGCGACAATTCTGTTAACAGACACTCTTTTAGAAGTTAACCCTTCTTGGAATGTGTGTTTAATATTGGTTTGGGGTGCTGTTCTTTCTCTGTCATAGACACATGAATAAAGCAGAGAATATTTTTACCATTCCAGCAGTTTAGGAGAAAAATTTATAGCTGAATGCTGAGAGAATGCAGCCATTTTCTACTGTCTCCTTTCCTTATTTCCGCTTTGTGTTAGGCTACTTTTAAAATTTCAGATAATTTTTTATATTTTAATTTAGTTTTACAAACACTGATAGTTTTTTTATATTTTAATTTAGGTTTAGATTGCTCTAAGAGCAAAATCATCTGGACCTGCGAATTATGAGAAAGCAGTTTTAAATTATACTGTTGGCTCTGAGAGGACTTCAGAATGGTAAAGAAGCTATAAGTAGTGTCACTTAAAAATATTTCCCTCTACTTCTCCAGATAACATAAGATACAAAAGAAACTTTGATACTAACTGCTTTTAATGCTTCAATGAACCAGTATTAGAGAAATCTTTTTCCAAGTCTCTTTTCCCACTTTCATTTTATTTTTTTAGGAAGTAATTTTAAATAGTCTAAAAAAGATGTGAGAACAATAGTATTCTAATTATTAACATGGATACTTATAAATAACTAATATGAATTTTAGATTAATGTTAAATAATATTTACTTAAGAGGAATAGAACAGTAATTTTAACACCTAAAGGAAATTGATATTTCTCATGAAATTTAAATTTAGTACTCAGGTTTTTTTTGTTTTATTTTTTTAGGTCATTCTCCAAAAAGCTATGCCAAATGATCCTGATCCTGAGTTTGGTAATGTAATGTTCCTAAACTTACTGGGGATTACCTTGACTATACACACACACACACACACACACACACACACACACAAAGATGCACACATGCACATGCATGCCTGTACATACCTACAGAGTACTCAATAGCGTATAACCTCCAAATAGTGATAGTCCACAATAAGCGTGAATTAACAAGTAAATATGATCTACAAGTTTCTTTTATGTTAAGATGACCCACACTGGATGAAGAAGTAAGACATGATGTGCTATTTGAGTAGAAAAATCTGGGAAACATCCCAATTAGAGAATTCAAAGTGAGTCAGTCCCTACTATGAGTGGGCAAAGAGGCCTGGGTTGATTTGGTAAACACACACACGGACTGTTTTTAGTTTCTCAGTATGGACCAGTTTTTAAATTTGTCCTTTCACAGCGCTGTTTGTTTCTGTATTGATTTTGGGTCCACTGGTCTATCCATGTTAGTCGTTAATATTGCTGCAAACCTTGGATGGAGTAAATGTATTTATCTTTATAATAATGACCATTGTGAAACATTTCTGAATATAGTTAAAAAATCCAGTAACATCAAATAGGTAAAGAAATAGGAAGTATTTAATTTCTCCTCCAGGTCCAATAAAGAAAATAGAGCAGTAACTCAGGACAAGAAAACATTAAAACCCCTCTTGTAATTAAAAGACCAAGAATTATGATTGCTTTCATTAATATTCTTTCACAGTAATCATGAACTTCAATTATGCATCTATTGGCTGGAAAGCATAGGGTCCGTTTTCCACATGGGAATAGTAAAGAATATATGATTGGGCAATCAGTCAAGAGGAGTTGTCAAAAATCCGAGAGGTACAGACACAGAATGAAAAATTTCCGGCTTCTGTTCCTATACAGCAAAGTTTTCTTAGAAACAATGCTTCCCAGACCTTCTGCTGAAACCCCTGATACAGGGCCTAGCTGTGGACCTCTGCTTCCAGATCCCTCAATCATTGGATGGGGTTTCTAGCACTACAATTAGGGTGTTTGGCCATCCCATCACCAGAGTGGGTCAGTTCGGGCTGTCTCTCGACCATTGCCAGCAGTCTATTGTGGGGGTATCTTTGTGGATTTCTGGGGACCTCTCTAGCACTTTGCTTCTTCCTATTCTCATGTGGTCTTCATTTATCATGGTTTCCTATTCCTTGTTCTCCCTCTCTGTTCTTGATCCAGTTGGGGTCTCTCGCTCCCTCAAGCTCTCTTTCCCTCGACCCTTGCCCTTCATTTCCCCCACTTATGACCAGGCTGTTCATGGAGATCTCATCCATTTCTCCGTCCTTGGGCGATCCCGGTGTCTTTCTTGGGTCCTGATTTCCAGGTAGCCTCCCTGGTGATGTGAGTAGCAGTCCAGTCATCCTTGCTCCACAAGCTCCAGGAGTCCAATTAGCAGGAAAGAGGAAGGTGTATATGAGCACGAATTGTTGAGACCAAGGTTGGATAAAGCACAGGGACAAATAGCCAAATGAATGGAAACAAGTGAACTATGAACCAATGGCTGAGGGGCCCCCAGCTGGATGAGGCCCTCTGAATGGGTGAGACAGTTGATTGGCTTGAACTGTTTGGGAGGCATCCAGGCAGTGGGACCGGGTCCTGTGCTCATTGCATGACTTGGCTGTTTGAAACCTGGGGCTTATGCAGGGTCGCTTGGCTTGGCCTGGGAGGAGGGGACCGGCCCTGCCTGGACTGAGTCTACCAGGTTGATCTCAGTCCTGGGTGAGGCTTTGCCCTGGAGGAGGTGGGAATGGGGGGTGGGCTGGGGGGAAGGGGAGGGGTGTGGGAGTGGGGAGAACAAGGGAATCCGTGGCTGATATGTAGAACTGAATGGTATGGTAAAATAAAAAAAATAAAAATTAAAAAAAATTAATTAATTAAAAAAAAAAACACTGATACAGACCTCAGCAGAAAACTGTGGCAGGGACTTTGCCCTTTGTCTTGATGAGCATCTCTACTTAAGGAGGGAGACTGGTCATAGGCCAGTGGCACAATGCATCAGAATTCTAATTGCAAGAAGGAAATGCAAATTCACTCATTGCTCATGTTTCTGCAAATCTGTGAACAGTCAAATAAATTGCTTTAGTGGTGTAGAGAACAATGGTGAATCACATCAGAGGAAGTCAGTGTTGGAAAGGCTCGGTGAAAACAATAAACTTGGGTTAGGGTTTCTATGACAACAAAGCTTTATTTCATTTTTCTTTATCATAATGTATATCATTAGAATTCACTGTGACATTTCCACATGTGTACAGCATACATTCATCAAATTTAAACAACTTTTACTTTTTTTCTCATACCCATATCTCTCCTAATTCCAATTTCATGTTAATCTTTTTTTTTAGTTCATCATGCTGTTTAATCTAGCACATCGCCTAGAAAGGCTTGTACAAATACTCCTCCAGCATGTCTCCTAGATACCATTTCATCCGCTGCTCTGTTTGGCCGCTAGCCTCTTGTCTCTCTCTTCAGCAATGGTGAGGTGGATTCCTTTTCCTCGGGGAAGAGAAATCCATGGTTTGTTGCCCTTGCCAATAACAAAAATGTTGGAAAGTCGGGTGGCAAAGCTGTTGCCATTGGCATCTTTTACATGAACCACATCAAAAGAGCCGGGATGTCTTTCTCTGTTGGTGATCATACCAATTCTTCCCAAGTTAGCACCTCCAGTCACCATACACAGGTTACTGGTGTCAAACTTGATGACGTCGGTTGTTTTGCCTGTATCCAAATCAATCTGAATGGTGTCATTCACCTTGATGGGGGGATCAGGGTAGCGAATAGTGGGTCACCAGATGTGGGATTCCTTTTGTGCCCACAAAGATCTTTCTCACTTTGCACAACTTGTACTTGGCCTCCTCAGGTGTTATACGATGAACAGCAAATCGACCCTTGGTGTCATAGATCAGACGGAAGTTCTCTCCAGTCTTGTCAATGCTGATGACATCCATAAACCCAGCAGGGTAGGTTATATCAGTCCTGACTTTGCCATCAATCTTAATGAAGCGCTGCATGCAAATCTTTTTCACTTCATCTCTAGTCAGGGCATACTTAAGTCTGTTCCTTAGAAAAATGATCAGAGGCAGACATTCCCTCAGCTTGTGAGGGCCAGTGGATGGACGAGGAGCAAACACGCCGGTCAATTTATCCAGCATCCGATGTTTTGGAGCTGCTACACGCTTCAGATGTTTCTTGGGACCACGAGCCATGGCTGCGCTGGGAACGGAAAGAGACTCGCCTTCTTCCGGTGAACGTAGAAATTAGGGTCGGAGGCTGCATGCGCCGGAGCCTGGAATTCGTGTTAATCTTTTATTTATATAAGTCTGTATTTTCTTTATGGACTTGTTATAAGTATTTTACTTACTTCTAATGGATATATTGCAACATGAGTTCCAACCTCATTATAGTTAAGTATTAATTGGCACTCTGCTTTTCTCACACAAATTTATTCAGTGTAATTGCACTGGCTCCCCCATGCTTTCTGTCCAAGTCACCACAATGGAAGGTTAAGTCACTGGTATGTTGTTACATCTCTCCCACATTATACAGGGAAGTATAGGCAACAAACTTTTATTTTTATTTACATATACTTTTAGATTTCACATGTGAAAAATCATATTATAATTTTGTTTTCTGTTTGGCCTATTACATTTAACATACTGCCCTCTAATTCAATCTACTTGTCTGAAAAAGGACAAGATTTCAATTTCTTTACGGGCAAATATGATGATGACAGTGTGTACGTATCTACAACATTTTTTTCCAGTCATTTGCTGCTGACTGACAGACCTCAGCTGTTGGGGATAGAGCAACAGGAAGCACTGTCTTCAAAGCTTCTCTTTGGTGTGCTGCTTTCATTTCCTTTCGTTCTATGATTTGATACAACTTACATCCTGAAATAAGACATTTCTATTTATTCCTTTCACAAAGAGTTAGTACACAGAATATATAAAGAACATAAAAATATTTAAAAATTAAAAACCAGGCAACTCAATTTAAAAATTGGCAAAGAATTTGAGTAGGCACTTGCCAAAAGAAAAAATGCAAATGACTTGAAATACATACATATGTATTTCATATACATATATATAATATATACCCACCCACCCCACCCCACCCCATATATACAGAGAAGTATAGGCAACAAACTTTTATTTTTATTTACATATATACAGAGAAGTATACTATGCTTTGTAGTGTAGTTGCAAGGCTTCTCTGGTTCTGCCAGGCCCCTGCAGTCCTGTGGCCCACTTATAAAATAATCACTCAGAAGCTTATATTAATTATAACTGCTCGTCCATTAGTTCAGGCTTATTACTGACTAGCTCTTACACTTAAATTAAACCATAATTCTTATCTATGTTTAGCTATGTGGCTTGGTACCTTTTCCCAGTTCTGCCTTGATATCTTGTTTCCTCTGTGTCTTGCTGGTGACTCCTGACTCAGCCCTTCCTCTTCTCAGAATTCTCCTTATCTGCTCACCCTGCCTATATTTCCTGCCTGGCTATTGGCCAATTAGCATTTTATTTATCAACCAATCAGAGCAACACATAGTCACAGCATACACAACACATCCCACAGCATTGTAGCCTCAGCCATCAGGGAAATGCAAATCAAAACTAGAATGAAGTGTTAATCCATGTCAGTCAGTTATGGTAAAAAGAAATGCCGAAGATGTGGAGAAAGAGGAACTTATTTACATCCATTATTGACAAACATGTATATTGGTGTCTCTCTGGAGAAAAATATGGCGTACTTTCAAGGAAAAGAACCAGTGTGTGACACATGTGATATTTTAAGCAGAGGCATTGCATCAGTATTGGAGCTGGGAACAGCCAAGGTGTGACTAGCAGTGAAGAAGACATAGAGGTCTTCTGAGGAAATTCATGAGAGGATATGGAAGCATGATCAAAATATACTCAGTGAAGCGATATGGGCATATCGGAATTGGGGCAGACAGGAGGCAGGGACAAGGGTGAGAAGCTGCTAACCAAAGGAATTGTTTACCCAAAGAACAGTGAAGTAAAACAGCAAAGACAAAAGGGAGAAGATGACTTCAGTCAGTGCTCATTAAATGTTGGTCATTGTGGTGGTTTGAATAAAAATGCCCCCCCATAGGCTCATAAATTTGAATGCTTGGTCACCAGGGAGTGGCACTATTAGGTGTGGCCTTGTTGGAGGAAGTGTGTCATTGAGGGGGAGGGGGCCAAGCTTTGAGGTTTCAAAAGCCCAAGCCAGGCCTAGTGGCTTTCTCTCTTCCTGCTGCATTTGGATCCAGATGTAGAGCTGTGAGTTCCTCTCCAGCACATGTCTGTCTGCATGCCGCCATGCTTCCAGCCATGCTGACTGAGAGGGCTGGGGAGCCAGACAAGGGCCATAACAGGCTCCTAGTAGTCCTGCCAAAGACCAGGCCTTAGTTTCGGTTTACTGGAGCTGGCTGGAGCTGATTACACAGTTCTTGGGAAAACTACCACTCAGGGGCAACCAATCAATCAGTAGGTACCCTAAAAAAGATAGCTTTCCTTCCCTGCCACTGGAAAGTCCCTAACCACTAGAGCCACCTACCAATAGTATAACAACTCATAAATGTTTTGTTCAAACCCAACAATCAGCCCCCAGACTAATCTCTCCTGCTTAAAAGCTCCTTTCGGGGTCACTATATGCCACTCTGCCAGGTGGTTAGATCCCAAGATGTTGGTAATTTTTAATAAATGCTCTTGCTGATTACATATATGCCTGGTGGTCTTTTATGGGACTTCTTCAGACACTAACACTGATAATGGACTAAACCTCTGAAACTGTAAGCAAGCCTCAATTAAATGTTTTCCCTTATAAGATTTGCCATTGTCATAGTATCTATTCACAGCAATGAGACATTACTAAGACAGTCATTTATACCTGCATTCTACACTATAGGAAGAGTATAAAATGGAAAATCTCTAAAGGGATTTGGGCTTAAAAAGTTCAGTCTAGGCCTGGAGATCTGGCTTAGCAGTTCAGGGGATTACTGCTCCTAAAGAGGTCATGGATTCAGTTCTCTGCAACCTACGTGGATGCTCACACTCTAGTCCCAGTGGATCCAGTGCCCTCTTCTAGCCTTTGTGCACTTCTGTATGCATGTGGTGCACATAAACGTATTCTAGCAGACACACTTATACATTAAACAAGCAAGCAAGCAAACAAACATCTTTAAAAATGTTCAGTTTCACATAAATTTACTTTGGCAAAGCATAACAGAACTATCCTATCTCAGTGCTCTGGAGCTTGGTAGCATGTTGGGGACTGAATAGACTCTCAGAATCCTGAATAATTAGGAGTGATGACTCCAAGAATTGAGAGGGAAAGTCTCAAGAAGAGAAAGAACTCATTTACTGTCTACATGTTCATTAACATCTGGATGTTTATGTCTCCCTACAAACTTCTGGTGCCATCCTCATACCAAGGAGACACTGTGAGGGGAGAGGCCTGTGGGAGACCATTGGTCAAAAAGCTCTACATTCCTACACAGCACTAATATACTTATGAAAGATGCCTGATGCAGCTCACTTGCCCTTTTATATCACATGAAGGAAGAAGGTGGTCCCCATGGGTACAGCAACAGACAGAATTGTTTCGATTTTTGGACTCTCTAGTCCCCAGAACTGTTAGAAATAAATCTTTGTTGTTTATGAACCATCCCACTTAGGATGTTTTTGTTGGTACAGGCCATATAGACTAACAGTTCAGGGTACTGTGTTAGATACTTCATCTATGTTGATTAATCAAGGTCAAGACAGGAATCCAGGGAAGATTGGCATTTCCCAAATGAAAAGCCTGCACATTAGGGAACATATGAGGGAGACAGGGGCCTTCTTGAAGTATTGAAGTATCTTGGGGTATTTCAAAGGGAGGAATGTCAAATGTTACCTTAAGAGGAAGACCAAGTGTTTGTCATTTATGATGACTACAAACACTCTTTTGTTCTTACATGAAAACATAAGCTACCAACTCTCTTTTATATTACTAGCCAGAACCATGAAATATTCTTTTAGTGCTGAGCAGTCCATGCAGAATTGGAAAAGAACATTTAGTTGATTGCTGCTTCCTGTGAAAACTGATTACCTCGTCTTCTCTGCAGATCAGCTGCTGGGGACTCCAATCACTTTCAGAAGCAGCTGTTGCCATGATTCTGTCACAGGCAGAAGTGAGCAGAAGTGGAATCACACTGGGGAGAAGGGAAAAGAGAGGAAAACTTCTCATTCAGCAGAAGTGCTGCCCGTGAGATGAGCAGGGAGCAACTGTGGAACTCAAGACCCGGGAGCTTTGCCTCTCTCTTCCCTCATTTGAGGATACTCTGTCACTAAAAAGAGAATTTATAGGCAATACATACTTAATTATTGTTCTTTAAACATGGTTCTGTAGTATTTTAAAAGGCCATTAATGGGCTGTTTCATCTCTGTTAGGGAGTGAAGAAGCATGTTTCTATGCTGGGCTTATTTTCCTAAACTGGATAATGTCTAGTTCTACACATTTTCCAGTCAACAAAATAATTTCATTCTTCTTTAGGGTAAATGAATAAAATTCCTTTGCATACATATATGTATATATAACGTAATTATTTTCATAAGCTCGTATGACTTTGTGGAAGGCATTTTGGTTAATGATATCTGTCAACATTGGAAGTAAATGCACACATTGAACAAACTCTGTTACAGATAAATCCCTGTGTCTTAGTGACTACCTGGTGCTGAGATAAAGTAGCTGGCAAAGGTAACTTAAAGGAGACAGGGATTATTTTGGATCAGTTTGAGGATCCAGTCTATCGGAACAGACAGGTTCCAGGCAGCAGGAGTCTGAGAGGAAGCTGGTCACTTTGTATCCACAGTAAAGAAGGGGAGTGATGAATGAATGTTCATGCTCAGCTAATATCCCCTATTTTGTTCAAATAAGGAGTCAGGCCCAGGTAAGCTGCTTTGTTCTCTTTGGAAGAGTCTTCCCATCTCAATGAATCTGATCAAGATAATCCTTCAGAGGAATGCCCAGAGGCTAGTGTAAGCTAAACATCCCTCACAGTTATCTAGAGACTTATCTCCTAGGGGGTGCTAGAGCCTGTTAAGGTGGCAACCAGCGTTAGCCATCTCCCCAGGCAGCATGAAACAGGAGCAAAGTCATTCATTGTATCCCTCATTGTATACCAATTTTTAGCAGATTTTAACAATGCTTACACCTGCCTAGTACCCAGAGAGCAGTGCCACCTCTGGTCTGACTCAGTGTTGCCAGTCTTAAGAAAGATTGGCATCCCCTTTACAATCCAACTCTCAGGATCTGGTTAAACACCAGTTAGCACTTTATGAAAAACAACACACACCATTTTCATAGCCTGGCATCCAAATCCCAGGCTCTGCAAGTAGCTCTGTGATGCATTTATGATTCAAGTGATGTGCTGACCACACACTGGGTGAAAAATGATAGTGGCATGAAGAGATCCAGCAGGCTTTCCAGAACCTGGTGCCAAAGTGTGGAAGAGAAAATGCTTATGATTAACAAGTTTTTGCTTTTCTTCTTTAGACAGGAGGTTTGATGATAAGTCCCCAGTAACTGGGTGTGAAATTACTACCCCCAGTAATGGCCTTTGTTAGGGAAATATCCTCACAAATGCAAAATGATGTCATAATTCAAAGACTCATTCTTTCAGATATTTATGTTTTAGCTGACAGGCTCAGTGTGGAAGAGAAAGAACGAAAGGAGGATGATTATTCTGTCAACTTGACTGGGAAGTGTATTGCAGCTAAGTTACCAGAATCCAAGTTTGCAAAGAATGAGACACTGTGAGATCGTATGTTTTCTTGGCTTCACACCATCAGGATCTGTTGGAGCAGAGAAGAGCTCTAGAAAGTCCCTGTTAATGTGTCAGAAGAGCAAGGCTCTTTTCCTTATTGCTCTAGCTCGATTTCCCACAAAGAAATTGTAAAAGTGGTACTATGAACACGGCAAATCAACAAATCTTCTATCCTTTGGATGCAAGTTAATGGTAAATTTACTCTCCTCGAAGTTGACTTATGTAGCAGTTAATATTTGGGCCATTTCTGATTAATGAACTAATAAACTGTTTCCAGTTCAACTAGATGCTTTCCTTGATTCAAATACTTCAAGTTATATGTGCATTTGTATATATGCGTGTGTGTGTGTGTGTGTGTGTGTGTGTGTGTGTGTGTGCCATATAAATAAAGTATATGTGACATCTTGTTTTCCTTATTTGTGTAGTAGTCACCATGGGATCAATTTTCTAAATAGGCTTCATCTCTATTTGTGAGCACAGGTAAATCAGGCAGTATGAGGCACTCTAAAATTACTTTTTTCTCAGATCTCATAAGTTAACATCAAATCCATGAAGGCATCTACCTTGCTGTAGATAAATGTGCCGAGGCTTAGTGAGATATGAAAGGCTGCTGATTGTTTACTAAGTCACTCAGCCACTAAAACATCCTCTCTCTCCTCCAAATAGGGAAATATTACCATAACTTCTGGGAGAGGGGGTAAGCCAATGAGTCAGCGACTGAAAGGACCTGTGTTAGACCTGCAGCTGTCCCACGACGCCAAGTGAACGAGCCCACAGCCTTCTGATACTCACAGGGACTGAAGCTCTTCTTCCAGGTTCCACCTGATTTATTTCAAATATATTTCATGGGCTCTTGCCAGGGAATACAGATTTAGAGAAAGAGAAGGACACTTGTGTCAGTTTGAATGTTATTTGGCCCCCATAAGCTCATAGCGGATGACACTATTAGGAGGTGTGGCCTTGTTGGAGGAAGTGTGGTCTTGTTGGAGGAGGCTGGATGACACAGGCCTTTAATCCAGCCCTTGAGGCTGGAGGGCACACCTTTTAGCTCGGTCACACCTCCTATTGGAAGTGTGTCACTGTGGGGGCGGGCTTTGAGGGTTTTTACCTCAAGTTTCCCCCAGTGTGACAGTGAGTGGACTTCCTGTTGCCTCTGAGTCAAGATGTAGCACTCTGAGCCCTAGCACCACATCTGCCAGCACGCTGTCATGCTGCCCTTCATGCGCATGATGGACTGAACCTCTGAAACTGGAAGCGAGCCACCCTCAATGAAGTGTTTTCTTTGTAAGAGTTGCTGTGGTCATGGTGTCTCTTTACAGCAGTAAAACCCTATGATAGCAGTTGAGGGCTTCAAAATATTTGCCTTTGGGTTCTGCTCCAAGAACAACTGAAAAAACATGGAACAGGTAATGGTTCTAACTTAAACTTGAAGTGATACATAGCCTTACAGAAGTTTCAGCTTTGTCTCTTTATTTCAAATTTCACTCCCAGTGTTTATACAATCAATATTCAATCCACAGGGATGGTAGTGTCTAACATCAGACTTAACACTTGAAGATAAAGGGTGTAGTCTTGCATTTTTCTCTCCAATTTTTCATCTCATTTCTTTTCTGGAGTTTCGAATTTCTGTTCTCTCTTCCATTCTCCTGATGGAGACCTGGGTCCTGATAAAGTGGTATAAAACTGTACATGTTGAACTTATTCCCAGTTAGCATCATGGAAGACCTGAATCTAAAATAAATCATCATGTCAAATACACAGCTCACATTACTGTGGCACCACTAAACAATACCAGAAGGAAAATGAATACATTGTTGCCACTTTTATATTTTGGCACAGGGAATATTTTGTTTTAATCAGACTATGACTTGGAGTACAAATGCATTTCCATTTATGATAAGCACATTTTTTCCAAGTTATTGCCCATTTACTTTCAAGTTCAAATTCAAGGGCTCAGCTACATCACGGCCTGAGTAAGAGAATCTACTTCTCCATCATATTGAAGAGTTACTTTGTCTCTGGTTCTGTCTCTGGCACTGCTAACACACTGATCCTATTAATTTTGTACGAGACCTTTAATCCTGAAAGGAGACATCGAGGCATTAACATTGATCTCCTATCAGGCAGCTTCACCAGTTTGGGCCGAACATAATCTTGAAATCTTTAACAGCCAAAAGGGTTTCTGATTCTTTGTGTTTGCTTTGATACTGAATATATTCAGCTCAAACTATATTAAAATATTCCCCTAAATATTTAATGCTGCTTGTATAATTAATAAGGACTCATATTTTATAAGTTTAAATCCTGTAAGAATCTAAAAATGCATTCTTAGCTAATCAAACCCTTTCAAACAGATCTGTAGAACTGCAAATCATGCCTGGCAATATTTCCTAAGTGCTTTTGGCGATGCGAACATCAGACAAACAGAAGTCATCAGGGTAAACATGAAATTTGTTCCCACAGTGTGTTTAACTCTCCAACACATTAACACTAAATTTGATTCCTTATAATATGAAATATGTATTTTCTACTTCCTTGGGGAAAAGGAATCTTTTATTTTTGTAACTTCAAAACAAAAATAGCGTGTGTGTGTGTGTGTGTGTGTGTGTGTGTGTGTGTGTGTGTGATCAAAGTTTCAGTGTCTGAAATGGGTGTTTGAATTCTGTACTGAATTTCACTTATAAAATTTATGCAATTTTGTCATTTCAGGAATGATATGGAAAAGATTCACATTATGTTATACTTTCGAGGTTAGCATTTTTTCCCCCACAAAACAAAATTCCATGCTGATGCCGATTCATTCAGGTTGAATTACTCAATGGTAACTTCTTACTCAATGGTAAGTAGAATTCTGTGTTATGGATGTGGATGTTCCATAGTTTGTTTGACCATTCTTTCAGTGAGAGGAAGATGAGGTGGTTTTAATTGTGGCAGTCACACAAATACACACTGATATAAGCATTTGTATACAGTCCCCTGAGACAACAGACTTCACTTTTCTGGAAAAATACCCAGGAGGGCAAATGCTGGGTCATGTTTAGTTTTTGGAGGCCATGCTTTCTGAGCCCTTGTTCAATTTTGTGTTCAAATTAGTATGTGATCAAACCATGGTGCATCCTTGGTGGAACTCCATGAGGTTTTTTTTTTTTTTAAGAACTATCTATTTACTCTGACAGGAAGCAGTTTTAATCTCATGATTTTAGTCTGATATTGGTGTTGTGAAGATATTTTATTGAAGCATCAGGAAATGAAACAAGTAAGCAGAGTGGACGCTGGAAGAATAAATGTGTCAATAAAGGCTGGGTGTTTTTATTTTGCTTAAAATGACAAAACCAGTAGCCTGGTGCTATTTTGATAGAAATGATTCAACGCAGAGGGGAACATGATGGGATAAAGGGATATTTTCTGGAATGACTCAACTGCAGGAGAAACATCGTGGATTTAGATACGGACAAGTGTTTTCATCTGTATGACCATAGAGGGCAGATTATGTGAAAGCAGGTTCTAGTAGACAAGTACCATAAAAGCCATTCTCCTATCACTATTATTTTTGCCAGTTCTCACAGGACACCATGGGTCCCAGGCCAGTTCTTATTTCTGGCCTCCATTTTCTATAGGACTCTATACATGCTCTGTTCTAGCTAAACTCTACCTAATGCATGAAATACATTCATTGAAATTCCTTGTCTGCCACTGTAAAATAGTCTCTGACATCCTTAGGCTAAAAAGGAGATTCCTTCCTCTCCCAGAGGCTTGCGTTTTCCTGAGAACGCTTCTTCGATACTCTCACCGACTGTATTGCTATATTTTTCTTCCCAGCTTACATGCCCTTGATTATGCAGGTTGGGTGAATGATATCTTTGTTCCTTTTGCTGCTTTCGTTTGTCATCTCTTCCTCCTTCCTATTGCAGCAACTGACACTCACTTTCAGTCATGTACTGACCTTGGACACTTCCCTTATTTCTCCGTGGTTTTAGCTTCCAAATCCTTGTTCTTTTCTTGACTACTGCTCATGTTAATTCTTAATTTCATGGAAACCAAGAATGAGCTCACCTTTCAGATACAGGCTTGATTCTGCGTCACAGCAATCTGGCATTCCATTCTCCCTCAGGCCTCAGTTACTGGGCTCCCACATTATCAAAGCCAACAGCTGTAATTTATTCATCTTTGAACTTTGGTGAGTCTTACCATCTGATTTGCACCCCTCACCCTCCCAGCTCACTTCCTTGAATACTCCTGTTGTCAGTACTTTAGTTCCATGATTTGATTACCTCCTTAGTGCTTCTCACTTTAATGTTCTAACTTTCATATTACCTGCTACAAAGTTCAAGTTCAGTCACTGTGCTTATTTCATTCCCTACACTCTCGACACGCTTAACCTTCCACTGTATTGTTATTTAATGTAGCAAAGAACATAGTCCTGGTTGAATGGGAGTCTTTGTTGTGCTTCTGGTGTGGATGGAGATGGCTGGAGAATATAAGATCATCTCTTCAATGTCTGTTTAAATTCATAAACATAGCATTTTGAGTATTTGCATTTGTTATGTAACAATGGCACACTTCCTTAGTACATTGGTCACAACTGTTTCTTCTTTATGAAACTTCAAGACTTATTTATATACCCTGCTTCTTAGGAGATGGCCTTCATTCTTATTTCCTGAAAACATTGAGACAGCCAAAAAAAAAAAAAAAAAAAAAAGAACTTCTAAAGATATCCACTACCCTTCTATCTTTCTACCAGAACCTGCTTTCACATAATCTGCCCTCTATGGTCATACAGATGAAAACACTTGTCTGTATCTAAATCCACGATGTTTCTCCTGCAGTTGAGTCATTCCAGAAAATATCCCTTTATCCCATCATGTTCCCCTCTGCGTTGAATCATTTCTATCAAAATAGCACCAGGCTACTGGTTTTGTCATTTTAAGCAAAATAAAAACACCCAGCCCTTATTGACACATTTATTCTTCCAGTGTCCACTCTGCTTATTTGTTTCATTTCCTGATGTTACAATAAAATATCTTCACAACACCAATATTGGGAAAAGGCATTGATTTTAGCTCATAATTCCAGGTTACAACCCATCATAGCAGGGAAGTCAAGGTGGTAGGCAGTTGAAGCAGTCACATGACACCCACAATGAATGAAGTAACACATGCATGATGGTTCTTGGCTTTCTTTCTCTGCTCTTACACAGTCTAAGATCCTTTCTTAAGAGGATTGTGTAACCCACAGTGGGTGTGTCCTCCCACATTTAACAGCACAGACATTCCCCAAAGCCGGCCTCTTAGGTGATTTTATTTCTCTCAAGTTGACTGTTATCAGTAACCATCACACTTTTGTAGAAAAATGTCTAAAGACTTATTACTAGTTATTGTCTCTGATTCTTCTCCCTGAGGAATCTCTCTCTCTCTCTTTTTTGTATCTATTGAAAGGTTTATGACTGATATCCCTAGAGATAAATATAGATTAACAAGAAAGTGTAAACCATTTTTGGAAGAGTGAGCTTAATTATTCTTATTAATAAAATCCAGGAGTCAGATATTGGGATAATAACCTGAAAGATTAGAGAAGCAGAAGAACAGCCAGCCACCAGTGACTTCTTACCTCTCCAGATCCTCTGACCGAAAAGGTTGAGATCTTGTCTCTGCTCTGCCTTATCACTTCCTCTCTCTAACCTTTGAGTGCTCGGATTAAAGGTATGTGCCACCACTGACTGGCCCCTATGGTTAACTAGTGGCTAGCTCCACCCTCTGATCTCCAGGAAAGCTTTATTTGTCAGAATACAAACAAAATATCACACAACATTCTTTTTTTTTTAAATGAGTGTTTTGTAGCATGGGAAGCTTTAGAAATTAAGAAGCCCCAACTCTATTTATGTCCCTTTTTGCATAGTTTTAGAAAGTATGATTGTAAGGAGAAGGGCATGTTATTAAAGGTAATAAATTGAAGGAGGGACTTAATACAATTCTTTGTTGATATTCTTCTCTGATTTCCTCTCCTCCCAATATAGAAGAGACACCTGTCATGTGAAGGCCTTCAGTGCCCTATCACCCCCAGAGTTACGAGCTATTTCAGGGAGAAAGGTAAAAGCAAGACAGAGATCTGACTCTTATTCCTTTTTCATGAGCCAAGGTGGCATGTGGGTAGTAGTCACTGCCATCACTGAAGATCATCAGTGACTTACACTGTTAAAAAGATGGCCAACTGTATGTTTGCAACTTACGGTTTTCTTCCTATACTTTCAACTTCTCCCTACTGTGGTATCTTTCCTGTTCCACATCTCTCACTTCAATGAACATAGTTGATAAGAGCTAGGTTAATTTTCTAGGTCAAACATGGATCTACATATACTTGTCAACTGCAACAAGATCTTACCAAGCTGTCTGGAGGAAAACAGCAGAAAGGAAAAGAACTGAGCCGCAAACAAACAAAAACCCCATGAAATTTTGTCTCTCTGACTTTTTATTCTCTACAATAAGAGCTTGACCACTGTGCTGGTAAGGATTTATGTATGTATGTATGTATGTATGTATGTATGTATTTACTATTGTCAATGTGACACAAACTAGAGTCACCTGGGAAAAGGGAACCTAATTGAGAAAATGCCTCTCCATCAGGTTGCCTAGAAACAAGTGTATGGTGCCTTTTTCTTCTTTCTTCTTCTTCTTCTTCTTTTTTTGAGATGTGTAAGATCCATATCAACATAACATATATGTATATCATGTATATGTGATAATCTGCATTTTGGATTTAGGTCAAATGACTTTCCTTATTCCTGTTCCTAATTCATATTCTAAAAGATTTGACTCAGGCTTCTTGTATCCGTTCATTTTCAGTCTCTCACAAAGGTCATTTAAAAGGGTAGCTTAGATCTTGCCTTGTTATTAATAATTCAATGAATTTGTTTAAACTCATTGCCTCTTTTTCTTTGGTTGTTACTGTTACATATACATATAAATACATAGATATATAGAAATAACTTGCTTAGTCTTCTTAATATTCCTTGTATATATGTGATCTAAAGGCTGACTACCTGGCATTGGATCACTGATTAAGGGGCTAATCTTTGGGTCAGACTAGACTAATTTTCCCCCATGCAGCATTTTTTAGTAGCCTGCAGTTATTTATCAATGTGTGGGGCCTCTTAAGATTTTGTCCACTCATGGTAGCATGTCCGTTGGTGTTATACTTGTTTGGATCTTGTTTAGGCAGTCATCCTGTTGGGGTATCCTAGGGGGAAGCTTCCCTGTCATTTATAGGATGCACAATCTCACAGTAGATTTCCTCACCCTCTGGGTCTTACAACCTTCCTCCCCCTTTCTCTGAGATGTTCCCTAAGCTTTGGTGGCAGGAGTTGTATTGTAGATATATCAGCTGGGGCTGGGTACCCTATGGTCAGTTGTTTTCTGCATTTTGACCAGTTGTGCTTTTCTGTTGCAAAAAGAAGGTACTTGCCAGGTGGTAGTGGCACATGCCTTTAATCCCAGCACTCAGGAGGCAGAGGCAGGCAGATCTCTTCAGTTCGAGGCCAAGCTGGTCTACAGAGTGATTTCCACACAGAGAAAACATCTTAAAAAAAAAAAAGAAGCTTCTTTGAAGAGGGGTGAGAGCTATCCTCACCTGTGGGTATAAGGCTAAGTAATTTAGAATGCAGGTAGAAATTATGCTTGTTTTGTAAAATGGTGTTTGCAGTTTATCATTTAAGATCCATGACCTCACACTCTCCAGAGAGTTGGCTAGGTTTCCAGTACAAGGCATGGTTTCCTTACATTTTTTTAGTGGGCCTTACTTTGGTCCAGTTAGGCAGTTGTTGGTTACCATGTTGGTCATCACTGTGGTTCATAAATGTCACAGATGGGTAGGGTTATTGCTGATTGATATGGGATGACCCAGCCTTCCATGGGTACTGCCACTCCTGGACAGATGGACATTCATAATATAAGAAATCAAGTTGAGCAAGTCATGGAAAAATAGTGCGGGGCATTTACCCACCAACCCCACAGTTATCCAGAGTTTTCTTGAGTGCCAGCAGCAGGAAATATTAGATAGGAGGAATTAGATTGTGGAGATAAACAGACAGATAATAAAGGATAGCCTCGAGAGGGCCTGGAACCTCTTCCAACAGGCCCTGACTATCTCTGCCCCAGGGTATTTATAGAACCATCAAGGGGTGGAGCAAAATACCTCCAGAGCCCCCAGCACAGCCAAGTGCAGACCATTTCAGACACCTGCACTCAGGCCCATGGTCCTAATCATCCTCTCTATGAGGACCTGCTGGGTAAAGCCACGAGGAACCCTAAAACTGGCTTCCACAGAAAGACAGCTATTGGCGTATCTCTGTGGTCTTCGCTTGAGTTCCTGACTCCTCCAGTTTCCTGCTGTGTCTCTAATCTATAAGATAAAACTTTTCCTCCCTGAGTTGATTTTGATTATAGTTTTATCACAGCAACAGAGACCCAAATTAAGATGTCTACAATATTCATGTATAATAAAAATGATGTTATGCATATTTATAAGACTAAGTTTTGGGGCCATTCATAAAAATTAGTCACTTTATAAATTTGTTAGCATAAAAGAGATAAAGTATATGACCAATTTAGTTAATTAAAACTATAATACTTCACCAAGAAAGACTGGATTATAACTATCAGTGATAATTCTTTGATTTATATCACTAATCTGCTTAAAATCGAAGGTCAAATAAATTACTGAAAAGAAATGCTTTTTTAAACAATGTTTAAATATATTTATGATGTTTACAACAAAGAGTATCATAGTAGCTATTATGCAACCGTAAATCACCGTATCCCATCTCTTTATGCTTAAGTGAAGAATATATTACTTAGGTGATAGCTCTGGTGGGTGAAATGGAGACTCTGATAGGCAGATCACTGAACTGGGACCAGAGCACCTGAGCTCCACAATATTAATGACCACAGGCAATTATATTACTGATGTGGTTGATGGGAAAATTGGATCCCGTAACTTCTAAGTACACACTAGGCCAGAGCAGTACGAGAGTCTTTCATATTATTATTGATAAATGAACATCAATTAACAATGGAATTTCAGCAGAAAGTCAATAGATTTATTCAGCTTAAAAATCAATATATTAAGGGGGAGGAATTCATCTCTCTTTTGGCAATACAGGGATTACACAAAGTATGAATTCAGGTATAATGACCTACAGCTAGCAACCCCCCTGATATATTAGAGAATAAAACATCTACTCATAGGATCTACCTAGTACATTAATAGAAACCACAGATTCTCTGAACTGCAAATTATCCTAGAGAGCAGAGAAGTTTATTGTTACATGGCCCCTGCCTGGTATACTACAAGGTTATAGTAAGCTCTCAGTGAATATATCTCAATGAAAGAAATACCAAGTATACATAGGTATATATATTCATATTTATAGATTCACAAATCTTAGAAATGACATCCATCTATTTATTTACATCCGCTAATAATGCTTAACCTTGGTTCCTTAATCAAAGCAGTTGGAGAGGTTTTAAAGAATATTGTGATTATAATTCACTATCAGTGGTGATTGTATTGATTTGGACTAAAGCTCGAGCATACTGTGCTGTATAAGGTTTCCAGTTAATTCATGTACATGAAAAATGTATTACATTTTATGCCAATTTATAAGGAAGCAATCACAGAAAATCAATCTGCCAAAGGTCACTTGTCATATTCATATCAGAATGGTGTTGGAGCCCAGCTTTCTGACTGACGGAACTGAGAATTTACACTGCTTTGAAAACTGTCCACAGAAGAAGATTTTGGACACCTAAAACCAGAACATGCAGGGCCAGCCACATCAGAAGAGCACTGTGGTTACAGATAGGTGCTACTATGTGTGCCTTTGTGTGTGTTCTGGGGTCTAAATTCAGGTTCTCAGGCTTGCACAGAGGACCATCATACCAACTCCTGTCTTGCTAATTTTACTTTCTACTTATATTCATGGTAAGAAAATATACTTGCTATGATTTCATCCTTGTAAAATTTATTCAGCTTATTTATTGGACTACATTGTAATCTGTTCATGTGAATGCTTTATCTGTGTTTGGGACATACTTGTAATATGCAATTTTTAATAGAATGTTTTATAAATGTCTTCTAGGCCCATGTTGCTGTTTCGTCATTGATTTTCTGTCTTTACTGTCTATCTGTTATTGACTGTAGCATGCTGAGGTCTCCTGTGGTTAATATGTTGCTGTCCATTGTCTCCTTAGGTCTACTATTTGTTTTATGCAATTATATATTCTGACCATGATATTATATTGAAAATGTTATGTTATCTTGGTGAATGACCATTTTAATATAATGCAATCATTTTATTTATCCTTGGTTATAGTTTTCACATTTTTTTTTTTGCTTTTGTTTTTGAGACAGGGTTTCTTTGTGTAATAGCCCTGGCTGTCCTGGAAGTTGCTTTGTGGAGTAGGCTGGCCTCTAACTCATAGAGATCCTCCTGCCTCTGCTTCCCAGGGTGCTGGGATTAAAGGCGTGAGCCACCATCACCCGACTTCATAGTATTTTTTACATTTAATATTTTTATTTATTCGTTTGTTTGTCTATCTAATTGCATGTCATGTGTATGCAGGTGCCTAAAGAGGCCAGACGAGTGTGCTGTATCCTCTGGAGTTTATGTTACATGTGATTGTGAACCACCTGCCGTGGGTGCTTGGAACTGAACTTGGATCCTCTGGAAGAGCAGTAAGTGCTCTTTACAACTGAGCTGTCTCTCTACCTCAATAAAGCTTATTTAGGTCTGATGTAATTATCACTCTTCTTGTTTTTTTCTTGGTGTATATTTGCATTGGAATATCTTCTTATGTTCTTTACTTTTCAGGTTACCTACACTTTACAATAAAAGGAACATCTTGATGGAAGCATATACTTGTTTCTTTCTGAGGTTTTTTTTTTTAGATCCATTCAATCACTCTTTGTCCTTTTAGTGGGGAATTTAATTTCTTTAAATTTAAAATGATAATTGATAAATAATAGTTTAGTTCTGATACTTTCTTGTTTTCTAATAATTTGAAATGTTTTGTTTTTCCTTTTTTATCATCTATTGTGATGTAAGATTTTAAATAATATGTTTTAAAAGATGTATTCTCATTTTAAATTATGTGCAAGTCCATGTGTGTTCATGTATGTGTGAGTGTGTATGTATGTGATGTGATATGTGTTTGATGTGATATGTATGTGATGTGTGAGTGTGTGTGTGTATGTGTGTGTGTGTGTGTGTGTATGCATGTCCATGTGGAAACACAGGCATCAAATCTGTGTGGACTGGTCTTCCAGGTGGTTATGAACAGCTAGACCTGATTGCTGGGAACTGAATCTAGTTCTCAGATAGATCCCTACCTGCTTTTATCTGCTGACCCATCTCTCCAGACTGTGTTTTCTTTTTTTATGGTCTTATGCTGTGATTCTTTCACAATCTTCCATAGACTTTTCAATAATAAGTTTTACTTTGGTTTTGACATGAGACTTACTGAAAACATTTCGTATTGTAATAATTTTATTTGAGCGGATATTATTTTCACTTGACTATCAAAATCCTCTATATTTTTATATCAAAATTTTCTTCTTTTTATATTGTATACCCATAAACAAAATAAAGAAGCTATGGTTATAACCTTCATAGAAACATGAAAAGTAACATAAGCAACTACCACAGTATTTGAATATTGAAAATTTGAGTATACTATTAGCTTTATGAGGAGTTTTGTAATTTTATGTATTTTCATGTTGCCAATTTGTGGGCTCTCATTTCAAAGTAAAGAGACACTTTAGCATTTCTCATAAGGTTGATGCAGGTGTATTAAGAGTGAATACTATTGGCTTGCTTGGAAGACTTGTTACCTATCTTTCTTTTTCAAAGGACAGCTTTATCAGTAGCATAGGTAGTGTTTAGAAGTACATTATAGTCAAAATTGGTGCATTTTGCGCACACAGTGATAGAGAACTAACATTTCCTCTTGCGCTAATAGTACTTCTCTGGCTGTTTTTATTTCAGGTCATGGACACCATGTTTGTCCAACTTCTCATCACTATGACAAAATACCTGGCTTGTATTTTGTTCATAGCAATATTCCAGGCCGATTGGGAAAGAGAACATCATGGGACAACAGGATTGAGGTGTAGAAACTACTCAGCTCAGCTCATGGTAGACAGGAAGACACACACACACACACACACACACATACACACACACACACAGAGGTAGAGGACACAGAGAATATGAATATAAATATGATATAAAATAGAGGGCCCAGGGGCAAGATACTCCAAAAATCTACCTGCAGTGACCTTGGTTGAATTTCTATAAACAGGCCCACCTCCTAATGTTTCTAGAAGTTTCAAAAATAGGACCAGTGCTTCAACACATGATCCACTTAGGGGGACTTTTTCTATCCATAATAGACCCTTAGTCTCCTCTGAGAAGTGGAACCTGACTAAATGTAGTGGTGGAAGGGCATTACTGTGTCTGCCAACACAGCACAGCCATTGTGCTCCATTGTACTAACCATGGTGTGAGCAAAGAGCCTTCTCAAACTATGTGGTGACTTCCCATACCAGAAAACTCTTTCTCTTCTCTCCTACTTATCTTTTAAGAAATTTTTGTTTATTTTTGAGATTGTAATTTAATTTCAAGGTTTTGCTCTTCCCTTTCCTCCCTCCAGACCTTCTTACATACCTCTTCCTGCTGTCTTTCTAATGCACGGCCTTTTTTTTTCATTAACTGTTATGGCATGTATATATACATTTGTATATACATATATATTCCTATATATAACCCGTTGAGTCCATATAATGTTACTTGGATGTCTGTTTTTAGAACTGATCTTTTGGCACTGGATAACCACCAAATGGTTTACTGTTTCTTGGGGAGAACCACTTCTCTTGTTCCAGCTTTACTCAGTGGCCTATAGTTCTTTGTCTAGGGCTGAGGCCTTATGGGATTATCCCTGTCTAGTTTGGCATGCTTGTTAGTGTCATCCTTGTTCAGCTGATGTATGGGACGTGGTGGTGAGATTTTATGAGTGTAATTGTGGATGATACAAGGAGGCACAATATCACAGCATGCTCCCTGATCCTGTATCACTTACAATCTTTCCTCCTTCCCTTCTGAAAGGTTCCCGGAGGCTTAGGCATGGGAGTATTTTGCAGATGTATTCATTGGATCTGGGATCCACAACTATGAATATGGATTGGTTGTAGTTGATACCAGAAGACCACATGTAAGCTTCTAAAGGAGGGAGTCATCCAGCAGTCCCATCCAGCTATGATGCCTGTGAACCACACCAATGACCAGAAGGCCACAATAACCCTATGGATGTGATACAGTAGTGGCACACATATGTTAGCAGTAACCAACAGCTCTTTAATTGGATTTCAGACTTGATCAACAAGAGGGATGTGTAGCAGGCTTTTTTTGGACCACCAACCAGCTCCCAAATAAAGATAGGTGACTTATTAGTAGTTCTGAATGCTCAGCCTTATCTTATGCTTGTCCCACTAGCCCTTATAACTTAATTTAACCTGTTTCTTCACATCTATTGTTTTGCCTTGGGGCTTTTTACCTTTCATTCTGTATGTCCTGCTTTCCTACTTCCCTGTGTCTGTTTGTCTGGCGGCTGCCTGGCTGGCTGGCACTGGGCATCTCCCTCTCTTTCTCCTTCTCTTCTCCCGAACCTGGATTTCTCCTCCTACTTATACTCTCTTCCCACCAGCCCCACATATTAATCTACTGCCTGGCTATTGGCCATCAGCTTTTCATTAGACCAATCAGGTACCTTAGGCAGGCAAGATAAAATAGCAACACATCTTTACATAGTTAAACAAATGCAGCATAAACAAATGCAACACACCTTTATGTAGTTAAAGTAATTTTCCATAACAGGGATGCCATCGCTGATCATGGTAGTCTAGTTGACTACTCAGTGCTAGTGAAATTATGGTTATCAGAGGAGAATCTATACCCACTAATTTACCAAACTAGCATAACATAAGCCCTAACAACAATCAATATATATTTGTCCTTATACTCACTGATGAATGTAGTGTTCACTTCTCAACAAGGGAACTTCTCTTTGTGACAGATGTCCACTTATCTTTACATTTTCAGTTTAATCATAACCTACAAAGGAGACTCTTCCTGAGAAGATTCTTTTCTTTCCTAAAAATTTACCTAAAAATTATGAGTTAAATGCTATTTGATTAAACTTTGTTTCCTTTATTAGGTTATAATAAGCAGTGTGTCTGTGTGTTCTCTGTGTGTATATGTTTGGTGCATGCACACATATGCACAGATACACATGTATATGTGTACATGTGCTTGTGGAGGTCAGAAGTCCACCATAAGGGTCACTCTGAGACAGGGTATCTCAGTTGGGGCCCGAGGCTCACTGATAAGGCCAGGCTAACTGGCCAATGAGCCCAGAGGTCCTCTTAACTGTGCCTCTCCACTGATAGCAGTATAAGCACACTACATCATGCTTGGCTTCTAACATGAGTGCTAGGGACCAAAATCAGATCTTCATGCTTACATGGCAAGTCTTCGTCAACTAAGCCACATTCCTCAGCACTCCCACAGACAGTATATGTTTGTGTACACATAGACATTTATGTATATATAATGTTATGTATATATAATGATATATATCATTATTGTGATGGTTTGAATGTCATTGGCCCCCATCAGCTCATAGGGAGTGGCATTATTAGGAGGTGTGGCCTTGTTGGGGTAGGCGTGGCATTGCTAGAAGAAGTATGTCTCATTTCACTTCCTGTTGCCTAGGGATCAAGATGTAGAACTCTTAGCTCCTTCTCCAGCACCATGTCTGCCTACATGCTACCCTCCATAATGATAATGAACTAAAACTCTAAAACTGTAAGCCAGACTCAATTAACTGTTTTCCTTTATAAGAGTTGTCATGGTCATGGTGTCTCTTCACAGCCATAGAAACCCTAAGACAATTATATACACCATATATGTTTTATATATACGTATATATGTATAATTGTTGTACTACTGTCACTCAGCACAGTGGAGGTTATTCAAAAAACTTTTTAAACCTTAGCAAGACTATGTAGATGCTGTAACTTCAGACTTTTGAGCAACAATACTTCAACTTGTGATTTAGTGTTCAAACTTTAGAACAAAATAAGAAAGATTGTAACAGCCAGAGGTGTGGATGACTCCAAGGTAAGAGCGTTTTCTGGACACAACAGGACTGATGCACATATGAATTCATAGAGATTGTGATGGCATGTACAGTATCTGTACAAGTTCAAACCAGGCAAAATCCCAACAATTTAGAAGAGAAATAGGCACAGAGTTGGTGGTGGTTTGATTAAGAATGGCCCCCATAGGTTTCTATATTTAAATACTTAGATACCAGGGAGTAGAAATGTTTGAAGTGATTAGGATTAAGAGGTGTGGCTTTGCTGGAGTAGGTGTGGCCTTGATGGAGAAAGTGTGTCACTGGGGGTGGGCTTTGAGGTTTCAAAAACCTTCACCAGGCCCAGGCTCTCTCTCTGCCTGCAGATCAATATGTAGAACCGTCAGCTATTTCTCCAGCACTCTGTCTGCCTGTGTGCCACCAAGCAACCCCCATGATGATAACGGACTAAGCCTCTGAAACTGGGAGCAACTTTCAATTAAATGCTTTCTTTGATAAGAGTTGCCTTGGTCATGGTGTCTCTTCATAGCAATAAAACAGGGACTAAGCCGGAATCTCCCTAACAAAGAAGTTATGCAATGGATAGCTGCTGGGAGAGGAAAAATCAGTTTTCTTCAATGGAGGAATACTAGGATACCATATTTCATTGAAGGCCTCCTGCTCAGAAGTAGTTACCAACACAAGACACACTCCAGTTTTTTTTCTTGTGTGTGTGTGTGTGTGCGTGTGCGCGCGCTTATTTGTCTTATTTTTATTTCTTTCTTAATTTTTTAGCGACAAATCATGATGTTGAATGGTAGGTAGATGAGGAGATTTGGGAGGAATAGAGGGAGAGGAAAGCATGAGATGAAGTATATTACATAAAAACTTTAAAATAAAATGAAAATATTTTCACATTTAGCTATCATTTTCATAAAAACGTGTTTTACAAGGAGATAATGAAGGCAAAGAATTTAGAGAATGTATCTTCAGAACTGAATGAAAAATGACGTGAACATGGAATTTTGGAGAGGAAAATAGATGAAAACTTGGTGAGAGCTGAGTGTGGGAGACAAATAAGATGGCTTATCAGTAGAAAATGATACACACTAAAGTTATAGAGTGCAAGGGTACCCTTGTGGGGGTATTGTGTTCCCCAAAATATTGTGTATGCTAATAAACTTATCTGGGGTCAGAGAACAGGACAGCCACAATATTAAACATAGAGGTTAGGCAGTGGTAGCATACGCCTTTAATCCTAGCATTCCAGAGGCAGAAATTCATGTGTTCAAGGATACACCCAAGCATGGTGACCTACGCCTTTAATCCCAGAAAGCCACACCTTTAATCCCAGGGAGTGGTGGTAGAAAGCAGAAAGATATATAAGGCGTGAGGACCAGAAACTAGAGGCATTTGCCCTGGAGAGGCCTTTGGCCTGGAGAAGCCTTTGGCCTGGAGAAACATGTGGCTGGTTAAGCTTTCAGGCTTCTAGCAGCAGTTCAGCTGAGACCCATTCTGGATGAGGGCTCGGGGCATCCAGTCTGAGGAAACAAGACCAGCTGAGGATTCAGCGAGGTGAGATAGCTGTGGCTTGTTCTGTCTCTCAGACCTTCCAGTGTTCACCCCAACACCTGGCCCGGGTTTGTTTTATTAATAAGAACTTCTAAGATTCATGCTACATACCCTTCAGTGGCAAAGTGCTTGGCTGACATGGAGAAGTCCTTGGGCTCAATTTCCCCTCAAATAAAGTTCCCAAGAGAAGCAACTTATTCTAAAACTTTGATGAATTGCAGGCTTTTATTTGCTCCCATTACCCTCTGTGGTGCTTAAAATTGCTGGAAACCAGCGAGGTTTAGCAGTTGCAGTTTGACTTAAGGCTACATCTACCAACTTGATTATTTCTTCAGCGTGACATGGAGATAGTTCAATTACCTTGCTCAGTGATTATAATGAAAGCAGGTGAACATCAAGAGGTAATGTTCTCCTCTTCTGAAAATTAAGAACACAATTTGCTGTGTTTTGAGATTTGTATTACATCTAAATGATTTGTTTAGTAAGCACAGGATTTATTACCTCATGTTTTCAATGTGCAGCTTATTTCTCTAGAGAAATACACATTGCTGATCTTTGTGAAACAAATTATTATTTCATAGGACAGGCCTGGGTTGAAAAACTGCTTTTTGTCTTAGAGGATCACAGAGTGTTAGTCCAAACTTTGACATGCTTTTTAGTCTAATTTTTTTTCTAATAAAAAATGCAGGGTAACTAACACTACCTGTGACCTATTAAAATAGAAACCAACCAACCAAACTTCCTCCCTCCCCCCCCCCCTCCCTCCCTCCCTTCCTCCCTTCCTTCCTTCCTTCCTTCTTTCCTTCCTTGGGAGACAGGGTCTCATGTAGCTCAGGTTTGTCTGGAATTCATTATGTAGTCAAGAATGACCTCGAATTTATGAAACTTTAGCCCGCGCTTCTGAATGCTCGGATTATAGGCTTGTACCATCGCCTGCACGTCTGGTTTTGTGATGCTGGAGATTGGATTCAGGGCCTTGTGAATGCTGGGTAAATACTCTACCAGATGAGCTGCCTCACATCTCTTGTCTTATTAAGCAGCTAAAAGGATTAGTAGGTGTTGAAAGAACACAAAATGAAACAAAACCAAAAAAAATCTTAGGAATAAACACAAACAAGGGGTGAGAAATCTCTTTATAGCACTGATGAAAAGTTAAAGTTAAAGAAGGCACTAAATGTTGGAAAGAACTTTATAGCACTGATGAAAAGTTAAAGAAGGCACTAAATGTTGGAAAGAACACCCATTATTATATACTGGCAGAATATAAAAATGACCAAACCATTGAACAAAAATCTTCAGATTGAATGAAATCCTGCAAAATTCCAACAATATTATTCTCAGAAATATAATAAATTGTCAATTTACATGGAAGCACAAAAGACCCATAAATAGCCAAATCATTCTTGAGCAAAAAGAGCAATGCTGGAAATAACACAATACCTTATTTTATATAATTCTGGAGTCATAGAAAAAAACAAGTAATATGGTATGGGCATAAGAAAGACATATGTAACAATAGAATAGAATAGAAGGCCTAAAAATAATCCCACATGGCTACAGCCTTTTGATTTTAGACAAAGGTATCAAAACATATTATAGGAAAAGCAAGCCCCTCAATAAATAGGAAAACCATGTGCAGAAGAGGGAAACTATACCACCTCTCTCAGCTTGTAGTAAAATCAGTTCAATGTCAATCAAGGAGCTTAGTGTATAATACCTGAATCTCTCTAAGTGCTAGAATGGAACGTAGGAAAAATAATTCAAACTGTGGTTGGAAATAGCATAGTTGGTAAGGTGTTTGCCACACAAGCATGAGGACCTGAGTTCAGAGCTCCCAAACCCATGCAAATAGCTAGGGGTGGCAGCAAGAGCCTGTAATCATAGCTCTGCGGTGACAGGGATGGGAGGATCCCTGAGGCTTGCAGGCCAGCTAGTCTACTGAATCAGCAAGTTTGACGTTCAGTGAAAGAGCCTTTCTCAATAAATAAAGGAGAGAGCAATGAGGAAAGAAATCCTGTGTTGATCTCTGGCCTCCATGCTTATATACACATACCCTGATGTACACTGGACCATGAATGAATACATTCTAAGTTGTACACTAACACACACACACACACACACACACACACACACACACACACACCATGAATGCATAATTATGAAGATTCCATATGACAAAAGACAAACTGAGGGAAGAGACAGACTACAGAATGGGAGAAAAGCTTTGCCAGCTATGAATTTGATCTTGGCAGGGAGTTGGTATCTAGAATACAAAAAAAATACTCAAAAGTGGAATTGTGTGACATAAGAGGTAGATATGATCATATTTTGTTATATAATAATAGTGAGGAAGTGGGAGATGATGTTAGGAGCCCGTATTCACTGTTGCCTGGAATGCTAATTGGTGTAACCACTATGGAAATCATGGCAAAAAATCTGCAAAACACTAAAAATAGATTCACCATAGTATTTGATTATACCACTCCTGGGAACACACTTGAGGGAATCTAAGAGACACTTGCACATCTATCCTTTTTAGTGCACTATTCATAATTGCTATAACACAGAACCAGCTTACATGTCTACCAGATGAGGGGGTGACACAAACAAAATGGAGTGTCATTTAGAGATGTAAAGAACTTATGACTTTTTTTAAACAATGGATGGTACAGAGGTCATTAAAATTAAGTGAAATAATACAGATGAGTGTCACATTTTCTTTCATATATGGAATACACACACATACACACAGTGTGTGTATATATATGTATGTAACTACACATGGTATAAAGGTTATATACATATGTATATATATATACACACACATATATGGCATGAAAATAAAATGGTGACTATTTCTTGAAGCTATGAGGGCTAGTGGGAGGGGACATGGCTACAGAAGAGGGTAATGGGAAATGAATACAGTCAAAGTCAATAATATACTTGAACAAAACTGAACTGTGAAATCCATTGTTTTGTACAACTGATTTAGCTTAATAAAACATTTAAAAAAATAACAATGTAAGTGTGAAGAAAGTATTGTGATTAGCAATCAAACAGAATATGTGCTAGTGATAGATGTTGTAGAAGTATAAGTAATTTCTTGTTTTGCTTGACATTAAGGTTAAACTTCCTAAAGGGAAAAGAAGCAATAATGAAAAAGAAAGGAAAGAAAAGTGAAATGTAGAAAGACAAGTGAGGAAAAGAGTAGGAAGTCTCGGACATGTTTAAGCACCTGGTTTGATGGACTTGACATTCAAGTCTCTGAAACTTATGTAGGATAAATAGTCACATCTAAAGACAGGGTATGCAACTATAGAAATGGCTACTTAAAACCTAATGTGGGTATTGGGGTGGCCGTGGTTCCTGTATCACTTGTTTTGCATGATAGTTAGAACACGGATAAAAGATTTCAGTTAATAATAAATCAGCTCTGAACAGAGAGCTGAGATAGCAAATGTGTTGTCACAAGTGAGCCTACTTCTTGTCCAGACGGAGCCCACAGTCCAAAGGCCTTTTGTAGAGCCAAGAGGTGTAGGTCCAATGATGAAAGGGAATGACTCACTGAATTTCTTGCTTACTTTGTTTTGTGCAAAGGAAAAGAGACCTTTTTGTTTGTTTTGTTTTCATATTTTCTGGCAAGAGGTACTGGGAAGAACTAAATGAAGGCTCCACCTAAGTGCGGTTTCTATTGCCTACAATGACCATTTCTGTTGTCCAACCCTGTCTTGATGACTAGATTACAAAGGAAAAGCTCAGAATACTAGAAGAAGACAGCTCAGGTGGTTAAAAATGCTGAGAGTCAAGTAAAAAGATTTATACCAGAAAGAAGCTGAGAGAAGAAGTTTGAAGTAGTCATTCTAACAAAAGTGGAAGGAGAAATGGAGAGTCAGGAGTAAACCTGATGAACCCAGGCAAGTGGCAGGAACTACCAACCCCACAGTCACAGTGGACCTCATGTTGAAATTTACATTCCTTTCTCATCTTGGTTTGTTTTAGGCTGAGAGGAAACTCTTTTCATTTCTACATACCTGAGAATATTAGCTCAGAACTTTTTCTCTTTAGAGAAAATTATCTTCTTTCTTAGTTCAAGTGACTACACTTTCTGCCTCACAATTAAACTTTCTTAGGTTGATTGACAGCAGAGTACCAGTTCTTTTGCAGAGAAACCCAAACTGCATCCATCATTAAGAGATGACCCAGACAGAATAATCACTGCAGTACATCTCACAGATCTGTTAACTCAGCCGTTAGTGACAACATTGCAATTACACTCAGTAATATGAAGTCCTGTCAATTCTTTTTACCCTCCTTGTCCCGTATCTCAATCCCTGGTCTTTTGGGGGTAATTATTATCTTGGTTAAAAATTGGAGATATCCAGTGCAAGTAATAATTTTAAGGTTTCGTGAAGTCATCTAGGTTTGAAAAAAATGGAAAGAAAACAAAATCATAAACCTCACATGTCAGGGTCCTATCATAGGTTTTCATGGCAAAAAAAACCCTGTGAGTTCAAAACTTTCTTAAACTCAGCCGGACAGTGGTAGCACGCACCTTTAATCCCAGCACTCAGGAGGCAGAGCCAGGAGGATCTCTGTGAGTTCGAGGCCAGCCTGGTCTACAGAGCGAGATCCAGGACAGGCTCCGAAACTACACAGAGAAACCCTGTCTCGAAAACAAACAAACAAACAAACAAACAAATAAATAAAACTTTCTTAAATTCATCTGCAGGCATCTATGCTTGGGCTTGCAGTACATGTGAAGGTTTCCCAAATGATAACTAGGAACCTGTTTGCAAAAGAAAGGGCCCTTTTAGACCAGGAGTTTTTCTGTGTAGCGCATTTTTAACTTCTTCCCTGGTAGGCAAAAGCAGATCGAAATTCACCCAAGTAATAGATGTTCCCCCCAGTCTAATAACAACTTCCCTAGCCTAGCGGTACCAGGTGCCCTGCTGTAATGAGGTGATGGTAATTGACTGGCATCTGCCCCTCTTCCACACTCCTTCAGCCAATTCAGTTTGATGATTGCCTACAGCTGGGGAGACAAAATTTGGAAGCAATCCTGTATCTAGGAGCGTTCTAGTAATTCCCACTACTATTTAAAATTAATGTCTGCTAGCTGCTAAGGAAATAGGACAGCTCCAAATAATGAAGGCTTTGTGTTCTTTTCTAGTACAGGGAAAGAATTATGCTCTCTGAATGGGGCTATATATCTTATATCAAGGTTAATTACTGCTGTGACATTGTCATCAAAAGGAGACCATGTCAGGCAGCCACTCTGTTTTCCTACTTCAATGATCAGCTTTCTAGGAAATGCATATAAGAAAAGAATCTATTCTCTTTGGAATTCAAACCAGGAATTTTAACAGGATATACGTTTTTTATTCATGTTGGCTTTCAAAGGAGAAATGTCATAAACATCTCCATTTTGACTTCAGGAGACTAAAATCAGATATATTCTACAACTTGGCATTGATTGTGGTGACATAGAACAAATGAAAGGGATTACTTCAATTTTGAAATACATTTTAAGGAAAATTGGAGGCTGATAACCATAATCCCTCAAATCCGGTAACCAAGAAGGAGGCAATTTCTGCCACGAAAGCCATTGATCTCATTCCAGTGTGATGGATCATCCTCCACTCTCAGCAGGGCTGTTACCTGTGTTTAAAGATTAGGGAAATTTGCTGCATCCAAAATCACCATCAGAGCTCAGAACAGAAGCAAGTAGCAAACCTATCTAATAAGGTCTCATGGAACAGAGAAAACACTACGAAATGTTTTCCAAAGGAAACCAAAGAGTATGAGTCCTGGTGGGAATGAAGACTAAATGTGTCATCAGTAAATTGAGAGTCCATTGTGAGCAAGTGTCACAGTGAAGGGTGGTGAGAAATTGGTGGTGGTGGTGAGAAACCTCTAGATTGGCTGTCAAATACCAAGTAGTCAGCCCTTAAAATATTTACATACGAGTAATATACAGACAAAGGTTATACACACACACACACACACACACACACTATACACACACATACACACACGTTAAAGAAATAGAAGCCATGAATTTGAGAGATGATGAGCAAAAGGGAGTACATGGAAGGGAAAGAAGAAATGATGTAATTATATTTTCTTTTCATAAAATATTTAAAAATATCAGAAAGTGCAGACACCAAAGACAGGAAGTAGAAACTGGCTAGTCAGTTAATGGTAAAATAGCCCTAGGAAGAGTGAACAGTTTCTTTCTTGGCTACAAACTGTAATACCCTTGGTTCTTTCAGCAGTAGAAAATATTTCAATAAGAAGGAAGAATGGGGTTTGTTTGTAGTCGGACTTTTTCATAGGGACCATCAGCTCCCCAATAATGACATGGAGACTTATTATTAGTTATGGAAGTTCAGCCGATAGCTTAGGTCTCTGACAGCTCTTATACCTTAAATTAACCCATTTCCATTAATTTACTTTCTGCCCCATGGCTTTATTTTCTCATTTCTGTAGTGCCTACCTTGTGTGCTCTACATCTCCTGGCATCTCCACCTTCTTCCCAGCGTCTTCTCCGCCAGAAAAATCCCGCCTACCTATTCACCGTTCAGCATTTTATTAAACCAATCAGAGTGACACATCTTCATGGTGTACCAAAGATTATTCCACAACCAGGGGTCGGTAGAGGGTGGGGTGTGCTGGTGGTGGCAGTTGGGTGGAAGGATTATAGTAAGCAGCTGTTTTAAATACCATTGAAGATGTAAATCCCTATATATGTCTTATTAGTGAAAGTGTGAGCGTAAAGACATCTACAAATATCCTTTCCATAAAAGCAAGAAAACAACTTGTAAAAACGAGCTGAGTCGGTTTGATCAGGACTCTAAAAGCTAACTGAAAGCTTGCAGCAATTCAAGGGGGAGTTTTCTCAAGAATAATGGTGCCATCCGCGTGAAGCCTGCAAGCTCTGCAGTGTTTTAAATAGTTCTCATGCTTTTAGGCTTCTCAGGCCCCTCAAAACAAGATTTGTCGAGAAAGCCAGCATCTTGAAAGCCTTTGGAAGGAGCAGAAGCAAAGTCAGGCTTATGCAATCCCTCATTCTCAGAGAATTATCATCATCTGACCTGTCAGGTGTGTCCCTGCTCGACCCCTTTAGCAGTGCTGTCGGTGTTTGACGTGAATTAAAATAAAGGAGCTGAGTGAAGATGCAATTGGATGGAGGAAGTGGGTGGGGCGGGGGGAGAAGAAGGAAACAGAGATCTTCATCCATCAGTGTTTAGGCTCCTGTGGGCTGTTGTTCTTGTTGCTACTGCTGCCGCCGCCAAAATATTACTTTGAGTTTGGACATTAGGGAATGCAGAAACCAAAGTGACCTTGGTGGTGGTGATGGGATGAAGGAGGAGGAGAAGAAAGGGAGGAATATTCCCCACTGCCTATGCCTATTGACAAACTTGTTGACACAATCAACTCTTCTATTGCAATCAATACTTGTTTTCAGGTTTTACCAAAAGTTAAAGTTCAGGCTGCTAGGAAGAAAAGAGAAAAGGCGAACTCAAAACGAAATGGTTGCACAGCACTGGAGTGATAGGTTGAACTGCATTTCTCTTCCCCAGCTTCCCTGTGTAACGCACTTTCACTGCTCAAACCTTCCATCAGTGTTTCCTAGTGGCTCAATGAAGAGGGGGGATAGAAGAAAGGGTGAGAGGGAGGAAAGAAGGGCGAATCTTTGACATTATAGGGTTTCTGAACTACTTTTGTTTCTAGATACATTAAATGTATGGATCAGATGAAGCTAAATCTTTATCAAAACAATTAACAAGAGCGCAGAAGTATTAGATCGTAAGATAAAAATTACGTTTTATTTTCCTTTTCCATCAAAATGATACTCATAGGACTTTGTGACATGTTTTTATTTGGGTAGACAATAACAGAGCTGACATTTCAATTGTTAGCTCTACCAGAGAAACCAAACAAGTGGACACTGTCCTTCACACACAGCTGAATGATGCCAGCACAGTTTGAAGCTTGTCTGGCAATAAATGATACTCTTGGCAATTCCAAAATGGTAGACATAACTGCACTTAATCTTACCATATTCACCCAAACTGAGGACTAGTTGACAATTTTGTAGATTGGCTATTTAAGTGTCTGTAGACATCTGAATTGTAGTCACACTGATTTTTGTCTTAAAGAGGGCATGTTTTTTTTTTCTTATCAGTTGTCGTATGACTTTCTAAATATAGTTTTGTGATTTCATTCCATGTGCAAAGTTAGTATTCAGAATGGGAGCAGAACTCCATTTTCTTTCTCTTCCCAGGCACAGGGGGTTGATTGCAGCTGAGAGTGAATTAGAGGTATAAATTATAAATGCTAAGGCCTAGAGGGATGTTATGAGGTAGGTTGATTTAAGTGCTGTTTCATGCCACTTAAATATACAAAGGGGTCAATATATGGAAACAAATAAAGTAGTTGGAAGGAAGGGTATGCTCTACATATAAATTTGGTCATGTTTGGGAATGTCCAGGAGGCAGTCAAAGTAGATCTCCCAGCCATTTCCTTTCTGAATAAATAAATGAAAATTTGGACAATAAGTTCTTCTGAATCCCAAGGATGCTGCTGTTGATGACTGAGCATCGTGTGCTGCTTAGTGGTTTGATGGAGTAGCTCTCTGATTCAGTCTCTGTCAACAACACACTGTTCCCCCAACTCACACAGCTGCATCTTGAAGATAGTTATCAGATCTAATTGACTCTTAAATCACTGCTCTTTCAGCCACTTTCTTAACATGGATGGTGTTTTCTCTCTATCCTAAAAATTAATAAATTGAGGTATGAGAATGGAAAAGTAATCCCGAATCAAAGAGAGGAAGGAAACAGGAAAGTGAGTGAATGATATTTTGGGCAGGTTTCCACAAAGTCAGGACCAGGAGAACAAAAGGCAAGTTTCAGGTATCATGAAGCATCCAGTGACCAGGGGTTATCTTGGATACATCCTCCAGGGGTCTCATGGATAGTCCTGAAAAATATTATCTCTGCTAAAATTCCAAGAGTTTTCATTTTATCATTTTTATGATGTTGCTTCTTGACTCCAAAAGTGTTTCATGTAAAAATTTGAGTTCCATAAGTTTTTTTTCTATTTTACCTTAAGTAACAGATGATGATTGGAACTTGTAACATAATGCAATGTAACTTTAGCCTAACATAACAACACTTAAAAAAATGTAAGTCCAAAAAAATAGTTATGTGCTTCTAGCAGTTTACATCCCTCTACAGTTTCCTTTAGAAATGTTTACACTGTCCTGTGAGTTCTAAAGCTTCAAAATTATATAAAAACTAGGCTTACTTTTTTTCCCCTTGAAAATAGTATTTCTCAAATGGCTTTGTCGGTATGTTGGATATAATAGGACACATGTTTTCTGTCTTTAGAGCTTAATTGATCTACCAAAGTTTGACAACAATATAACCCTGTTATTTTAAGAGACATGTTTGAAGATGGATATCCACCTTTTTAAAGAAGAGGGAGGGTTTATTATAGCACACAATTCCAGTTTTCATTCCATCATAGTGATGGGTTAAGGCAACAAAACTTTAACTCACTCTCCACATTTTATCCACAGTCAAGAGCAGAAAGAAATGAAGGTGTGTTTGCTTACTATTCTGCTCATTATGTTCACTCTTATATAGCCCAAGAGACAAACCTAAGGGATGATGCCATCTACAACAGACCAGATCTTCCTACATCAGTTAATACAATGAAGAAAATTCTGCATAGACAGACATGTGCACAGGCTAACCTGACCTAGAATATCCTTCCCTGAGAACCTTTTCCCAGGTGGACATAAGCCTTCTTTAAAAAGTATTTTAACTTATTTATATATTCATTTACTTACTGTGTATTTTTGTACCTGTGGTGGTCAGAGGACAACTTTAAGAAGTTGGTTATTTCTTTCTACTGTCTTGGGACTTAGGGATCCACCTCAGGTCACTGGACTCAGTGGCAAGCACTTTTCCTTACCAGCCCCATATTTACCTTCTTAAACTCATAGAAGGAGATTTAGGCACTATACAAACCAGTGGTTTTCAGTGTGAAAGGTGAGTACCAGAGTCTATGATGTGATCTTCTTTATAGACAGGAGATAATAGACCAGGGGTGGGGGTGTGGAAGGAAGCATCACTGTGTGTTTGTGTGTGTGTGTGTGTGTGTGTGTGTGTGTATTGAACACACAAGGCAGAGCAGTTTTCAAAAGGCTTGGATAGGTGAGAATAGTTGCTTGAAATCGGTGCAGAAATTAGATTCCCTGAGAGCATTTTCCTGAGCACGGGACAGGTTCATGAGTAGTCTAAGACACTCACATGGAGAGCTGCGTGTGAATGTCTGACAGTACTAAAATCACCCTCAACACAGGACAGTATAACAATGAACATTTCTCAGCAATGGGTTCACTCTTTTTACCCTATGCATGGATGCACATATTCTGCAGCATTGGTAAATACAAAAAAAAAAAAAAAAAAAAAAAAAAGAAAGAAGCAAAACTGAAAACATAGAACTGAGCTGTTCCAAGCTGTGATTTTCAGAATTTAGTATTGAAAGATGTCAATGATGGGGAAAAACATGCATGTGATAAATCTCGGTTTGTTGAATTAAGCTGCTCTGAGATACTCAAGAGCACAGCATTTGTGTGTTAGCTTTTTGCTCTATCTTCTTCAGCTTCCATTCGCTGAATAATTGAGGACCCTCAGGACCCACTTAAGCCCAGCACTATGCTGGTCATGAAGCTAGCTGTGAGTCACTTAGATGGGATATTCCCGCATAGTGCAGCATTGAAGACAAGTTTTATTGCATTTTATTGAACTGAACTCTCTCTCCTTCTCTGTCACTTTCCCCTCTTCCTCAAATCCCTATGGATTTATTAACAATGATTATTTATCAGAAGTACATTAAATCGGACCTTTGTGTTTGTGTTGTATTCATGCATATGTCTTCATGTATGGGCAAGTGTTCGCGCTCAGGTGTGCACATACATGTAGAAGCCAGAGTTCATCATTGGGTGTCTTCCTCAATCACTCGTTTCCTTATTTTTTGGCCGAGTCTCTCACTGAACTCAGAACTCACCTACTGTGCTAAACCTTCTGACCAACAATCTGCAAGGATCCTTCTGTCTGGGTCTCCCCAGCACTACGATTCCAGGAACATCCTCACATTTGGCTTTTTACATGAGAGCCAGGAATCCAAGCTCAGATCCTCATGCTGCATGGCAGGCACCCTACCCACTGAGCCATCTCTCCAGCCCCTAGACTGTAAATTTGTAATTTTGACTCTTTTAATTCTTAATTTCCTGATTTTCATACATTACTAAGAACATTCTGATAATGAATCATGAGGGACTTGATAGCATTAAAAAAAGTAAGAGTATTACAAATACAATGATTGTTTTTTCATTTCAACATATTTGCCTTTTTTCTAACATGTCTTCCCTCCCAATCATCCTTTCATACCATTTTCTTTTTTTGTGATAAGAAACATTAATTTGTTGCAGGCTGCTTGTATGTGTTTTCTACTTTTCTTTTATTGTTAGACCTAGTGATGCTTTTATATTCCTGCATGTTTATTTTATCTTCTGAAACATCAGGGACAGCTGTTATTTATTCAGAGAAAATAGATACTTAACTCCGGGTAATATCTCTTTTTGTTCTGACCTCAGCTAGTGATATTTGCTTCCAGAGCGCCTGCTGGGTTATTGTTGTATTATCTAAATGAGTACCCATCAACTCTCACTACATTACCAGGAAAACATAATCTCAATATGTTTAGCTTATGTAAATTTACAATTTATCTGTTTTCTTTTATTTGCATTGTCTTTAAAGTCTCTTGTGCTCCTGTATCATTGCTTATGGTTGTCATTGAAACAACTGGTGAATCACTGAATACAGTAGATAAGAGGGCAATGCTGTAGACTCTGTGTGTGTGTGTGTGTGTGTGTGTCTGTGTGTGTGTGTGTGTGTGTATGTATGTGTGTCTACATAGAGGCTAGGTATCAATAACTTATTGGTCTTCATCTAATTGTTTGGGAGAGGATCTCTCATTGAACACTGATTAGGCAAGAACTGTCCCGGGAGTTTCAGGGATCCTTTTGCTCTGCTTCCTGGTACAAAGATTAAAGGCATGTTCTGCTATGCCTCGGTTTTTATGTGGTACTGGGGATCTAAACAATCCCTTATGCTTGTATGACAAGCATTTCACTGATTCAGCCATATCCTCAGCCCAATATCATCATTTACATTCGCTCTAAACATTAATTTACATTGTTATGGAATTAAATATCGGCCATCATGGAGATACCACAACTAATTATGGGAAAGCAAAATAAGTGTCAGGAAAGAAAGAAAACTTCAAGCTAATTCCAGTAATAACCTGAAATATTAAGTCAATATGCTATATATTCAAATAATTGTTCATATTGGCAGAAATATTTATTTACACTTTTGATAATAGGGCCTTAAGAAACAATCATTGTAATTATATAAATTTGGGGATAAAGTATGACGATTTGCTGCATGTATACAGTGTGTAGTCAAATCAAAGTAGTAAGCATTTTATATCATTAGTATTCAAAAGTTTTTGACTGGCACATAGTTGAGCAGATTATAACAGACAGTGAAATATTTTTAACACCTGCAACAGTGTGCACTGATCAAATCAAGGTAATTAACATTTCATTACTTGGTATTTGGATTCTTCTAGCTCCTTTAAAAAAGGTCTATTTTCTAATTATTCAGCCAAATTAAGGGACAATTCAAATGTCTGAAAAGACACACCTTTTTCTACCCTTTAAGGATATTCACAAACTAGTCTTTATCAATTACCCTAAGCCCGTCAGTTGTTGAAGACTGGGAGGAGATACCTTTTGATGAAGGCTGCGTATAGAAACGGGTTCCTGTGGTCATGCCTTGACCAGGCAGCTGAGTTAAAAATTGTTACTTTTCTGTCTCTCTCTCCATGCTTTATGAGGTCACTTTCACGCATACAGAATTACTTTCCCAACCTCCATAATTTAGACCTGGGTTACAGACCATGTCTGTAATACTCATCCTAGAATTCTGGGGCCCCCCAAAAATTAATTCTTTTTTCTTTGGCAAGAAGAAATCTGGTAGAAGATTTTATCTATTTTTAGAAGACATCAACTGAAACTTTTAAATACCTAATTCTAGAGCAATAGTATCTATTATGTATGTCCGGTAAAATCATAGGATATGATTCCTATGTAAAGTGGTGGTCAACAGAGACTGGCGGCAGTGAGCAATATTAAGAAGGGAAAGGAGAGATAGGAAGATGGACAAGAGTAAAAATATGAATTACTCTATTGTGTCTGAGGAGAAATAAGAGAATTAATCAAGAACTGGGTAAATGAAAAAGTGAGTAGAGGGAAGGAAACTTATGCACATAGATTGATGGTAGAAGTGGAAACCCCTAAATTCCAAGCACAGAACTGTAAGTCTACAATGGTGAAGCTTCTGGTAGGAAACCAGAATCTCTTTGAGTTAGGGTTCGACAGAGTATCTTAACGAGATGCATCTGACAGCTCTGTATTGATGGTTTAGAAACACACGTAGAACCGACTGGATACAAGAGGTGAGGGCAGTTCAGAAGACACAGATCTAAATCTAAATTACTGAAAGTGTGAAGACACCCATAGACAGGTAGAGATAATAATATGTGAAGCATAAAACACAAACCCATGAAATCTATTTAATGATGCAAGGCTTGGAAAGAAAGGCAGAAATCTCTGATAACACTAAGCACTGATGGGTAAATAGTCTTTGCAAGGGTGAAACAAAATTTTTGAAGTAGGAAAGAAAATTTCTTTAGTAAGAAAGGCTTTTCCAGGGGCACTGAGGATCAGGTCCACATACTGACACATTCCAGATGTCTTTCTACGAAGGGAGGAAAGTTGAATACAGCCACCAGGAGGGCTCAAGTATTTGCTCTGTAGAGCCATTATCTTATTTATTTACTACATCCCTCACCTCTCTCTATGTGTGTGTGCATGCATGATGTGTGGGCATGTGCATTCCACGCTGTCACTGTTGATGCCAAAGAACAACCTAAGGGAGATAGTTGTCTCATTCTCCTATATGGGTCCCATGAATAAAACTCAAGTCATCAGATTTAGTGGTAATTGCGTTTATCTGCTGAGCCATCTCACCCCTCCGAACTTAGTCCTCATCCTTCGGGTATCCTCCTAAACTCACCAGAAGGCGCAGAGGCTGGACCATGAAGAAGGGAGTATTGTCCTTGTTTTCACAGAGTTGTCTTCTAATTTGAAACAGAACCAGTGAAAACACAGAAGGCAATGCAAAAATTTCTAATAACAAAGGATCATGGGTAAGCACGGACCACAACAAACAGTCCTTCTGATAGTTCAGTCAAGGTAGAAGAAGTATTGTCGTTCTCTAGCTCAAAATAGATTAGGGGGAATTGGAAAAGATAACATGAGGTGCTATCCTTGGAATTCAAACTGAAAGGAAAGTGTATAGCACTTCACCTGGTGACAGGTATGTCCTGGAAAGCAGGTACACCCTGAGAATGTGTATTTCAATATGAAAAATAAATAATCAGATTTTTAAAAAGCCATTGGCTATCAAAACCTGAATTAAAATAAAGTAAAAATAAAAGTTTCATTACTGCTAAGCTGAGACTATCTTGCATTTTTCTCACAGAATCATGCCGTCCTTTTTCTATCTAGCCATTTCCCTAATAACTTTTCCCCACTGACCTATGGAACTAGCTTTCTCTGCAAAGCTGCTATTTTGCATAAACAGAGAAGTCCTGCTTCAGAGGTTACATAGATTAAAACAGCTGTTCATTTCCTGTGGGTCTGGAAGACTCAGTTCACCTCCTCAACTATTAGAACACCCCTAGGAGATTCCCATTGTGTTCACTGATGGATGACAGGTGGCAGAGTTTTGCCAGCTCATGTGCATCCCTGAACTTGGAGACATTTTCATATTGGTTAGATGCAATGCCTCTCCTTGCCTATTCAGGCACCATTGTAATGGGCACTAACATGAAGCCGGAGAATGAAGCTGAGCTGGAAACAAGGTTTTCATCTGGTCCTGTCCACCAGTGGGACAGCACTCATGACTTCCAACAGCAGGAGTCTCATTCGGTCTTCCCCATGCAGATGATTTGATCAAGAAAATATCTGTTATTCTACCCTACAAGTATGCAAAGGTTCTTGGTATGATATGAATGTGTTAGAATGCTTGTGTTGAAGACGTATCCCCTAGGCTACATAGAGGTATGGAAGATGGGACCTAGCAGGATTTGTTTAGGCCAGGAGGGTTCCACCCTTGATGCATGGATTAGATTGGTGCCTTTATGAAAAGGGGTGGCAGGAAGAAGTTCGTTCCTTTGCACTCCTCCTGCCTTCCCTCCTTTTGTTCCATGAAGGAGAGCAAGGAGGCCCTGAATGCCTGCCTCGCTGGCCCAGCAGTTCCCTACATAGGCAGTAACACTCTACAAGTGCAGGGATATTCTGAATGATCCTTTCTTGGTTAGGCAAGAAGTTTTTCCAGAAAGTTTGGCCATTGCTTACTAATAATTTTGCTGAAAATTATACTAAGCGTGTCTCTGAATGAGAATCATTGTTGTAGATATAGAACAGAATTTGGACAGCGTCACATGAAGATGTTTGAGTTCTGGTTTCTACAAAGAAAGACTTGGACCAGGGAACATGGATAGTGCTAGAAATAGAGACAATTGATTAAGAAAGAGAACTATAGTGCTATGATAAATAATTTTGTTCATCCCTGCTATATGAATTAAATGATCATTAATTTTTATTAATTTTCTTTGGGTATGTGTTATTTGCAACTAAAAAGATTTCTGACATTTATTAGTGAAATGATGAATTAGAGTTAGAAATTCATTTATAAGATTATGCAATGCTTCTCAGTGAATTGTCTGAGCTCTATGATGCAGGAAGAGCTATGAGTGTCTATCTTCTCAATTTATTCCAAAGATGATACAGAGTTGCATCATTCCAAATGCATAGGAGACAAGTTAATTTGTCACTTCAAGGAATGCCTTTAAGAATTTGAGGTTTAGCTTCTGCAAGAATAGCAGTTCAAAATGAGAAATGCATCATGATTCATTTTTAATTTTTATAAATAACTGCTTGGGTCACATTTTCACCTTGATTCAATACTTCATGGTGTACTAGCTTTCAGCTCGAGCTTGATGAGAAAATCAGGGCACATCACCTACTAACTAGCTGACCTTATGTGGACCACCTTCTCTGTAACCTTATATATTTTGAAACATAGGTAGTAATGTTTATATCACAGGGCTGATGTGAGTAAGTATGACATGGGTTTGCCTTTAACAAGTCCTTACTTAGCTCATGTGAAGAAAATAGATTCTGCCATTTATATTATTAATACACTTACTTTTTCTTGTCAAATATATTGTTTTATTTCTTAACAGTTATCTGTTTGGTTAGTGACTATAATCTATTTTTATACTATAGACTGTGTTTGCACAAATAAATGAATTTTAATTTTTGCTTAGTTGCTCATTCTTTTATATAATTTATAATGCACATTAGTTTAAGCTCTAAATGCGCTGTCAGAACTGAAGACTCATGCATTCTTTACAGTGGGTAGTAATTTGGTATAGATAAATGATCATTAAAGACTGATCTGAATTGTATAATTATCATTCAGAGTAGAAGGAGAAGCAACATTGTTCTTCTAACTGGGCTGGAGAGAATTTGTGGTATTTTTATTTCATAGATACTCTGGATGTTACATAATATACATATGCCTAAAAATAGTCATTAACTTCTATATTCTGGACTCCAGAATCTAGAGGGAAATTTGCTTATTTCCAACATTTTGTTAGCTTTGGACTGTACAAAGAAATCAGAATTCACTTACAAGCATCTTGGGACTCATATTTAATTTGGTAAAGAAAAACTAGGCTGGAAACTTGTGCTGGAATTTCCTCCATGTTCTGTTAAGTAAATATTTCATAGATGTTATTTTTAGTGTGTGCTTTATAATGAAAACAGAAGCAATGTAAAAGCTAATATCAGAAACATTTAAAATAATATATCATAAAAAACTAGCAGTGAGGATAAATATTGAATAAAAATGCATACGCACCACCCTGAAGGCAATGTTCTTCTATGTTGTGGATCAGAAATAATAGTTTTATTAGTTTCCAAATCAAACAGCACTTGAAATCTCCATGTGTGGTTCTTGGGAAGTGTTGTCTATGGCTTATTGCTTTCAATGTTTGAATAGTGCAGGATTTCCATCTAGAGCAAGGAATGTTTACCTAAGGAAATCACTGTACACTTTACCCAGAATGCTCAGGGATGCTATAACTGAGAACACAGTTTGAATGATAATTCTTTGGAGATCAACACTTTTGGATTTCATCAATTAAAGATCTATATCAAAGCTCATTATTCTTGTGACACTAAGAGGAACATAGATAGGGACAGCATTCTATGGTTATCCCAATCCTTGAATTTATCCAGAGGTGCACTTAAGTCTGCTTTGTGTTTGTTGCAAATTTGTCTTGTTTGACTATATTTTGTGATCATAATTTTCCGTTTGTTTTAATGATCCATAATCCCACCAGAAAGATTTTCCTGTCTATACGAACCCATGCTAATACAAAATGCATTCTGCCCAGTTAATGAAATTTTTAGTACATTGGGACCACATTTGATTAGGACACTCTAAATACCTTACTGTATTGTCGTAATCCTTCTTGCTATGTAACAACTATATAGGAACTTGCAACAGTCATTTTGCAAGGTTCACACATTTTCTCAGTTACTTTCCTGTCGTCATAGCAAAACACTGTGACCAGGCAACTTTCAAAAGAATGGACTTACTCGGGGACTTGCTTAGAGTTCATAGGGTAAGTCCATGACCATCATGGTGGGCAGCACGGTAGCAGGAAGATCGTGTTGACAGGAGAGCTGTAGTGTAGAGCATACATTTTGAGACAATCATGAGGCAGAGAGAGAGAGAGAGAGAGAGAGAGACAGAGAGACAGAGAGAGAGAGAGAGAGAGACAGAGAGAGACAGAGAGAGAGAGACAGAGAGAGAGAGAGAGAGAGAGAGACAGAGAGCACTAAATGGGAATGGCTTGATCTTCTGAAACCTCAAAGCCCATCCCCACTGACACACTTCCTCAAACAAGGCCACACCTCCTCCAAGAAGGTCACACCTCTTAATCCTTTCTAAATAGTTTCTCCAGCTGGGGACACAGCATTCAAATATATGAGACTATGGAGGCCATTCTCATTCAAACCACCGCACAGATTTTGAGGCAGCAAGAGCAAACTAAGAATTTCTTCTTCTGTTCCACAATGTCTGGCATCTCCATTTAGGTAAATATTGGCATATAAGGTGATAGGATCTCCTGACAATTCGTTCACCAACACATCTGGCATTTGGTTGAGCATGACTCAGAAACAAACCATTTTTTTTATCATAGGACGATCATATGATCTCTCTCTATGGCTTTACTTCCTCACCTCCTATCACTGAGTAGAGTTTGGGGAGTAGGACTGAATCCATTGGATGTTTGTTCAGTCTGTGAGGCCTATCTGGGAAGCCATGTCTCTGAGGAAGCTTCATAATGTGAAATGGTCCTGCAGTGTCGATACCACGTTACTGGTATGAGTTCCCTCTTCTCTCACACAGATTCACCACCTTAACCAATAGAGAGAGAGTAGGCTTCCATACAGATGCCCTGGGATGCTCTGGCATTGACTATGAAAGAGGATCATACCTTTCTAGAATCAATAATTGTAACTTATCATTAAGACTTATTTCTAGAACTATCCACCTCCGCACATTTCAGGGCCTGCTCCTTGATCATCATTCTCTTTCTCTTTTTATAGTGTAATATCTTAGGAACCAAGCTTCACTCAGTTTTCAAGCTGAGAGAAAACAATACCTGATGCAAACATCTCTAGCATCTGCAGCTTGTCAAACTAAGGAAGAAATGGTTTCAATAATGCAATTTGAAAACGAGTCTGAAACTATTCTCAGAAACATGAGCATAGTAGATAATGCAGAAGTGATTAATTAAAAAGCAGTTCTTTGTTTCAACAGAATTACATCTGTCTATAAATGTCCATCTTGTTTATGCTTCCCATTAACACTGATGTAACAAAACCCTTTATGCACTATTAGAGTTCAATAAGAAGATTAAATTGAGTGGCCTACATAAATCATTTTCTTTATCTTCATATAAAATAGTCCTTTGTTAAAGGACACCTAGACTTTAGAGATTATTATATAAGCCTCTTTAGAAAGTTAATAAGCTCTGAATGACATTCTAATTTTCTGGGCAATGGAATTATCTTTGGTCAAATAATATAACCACATTTATAGCATATATTCTATTTTCAAGTTTCATAGTTCAAATCAGTTCTCATAATTAGTTACACTGAGATTTATGATCTCTTTATAATGATATGGTCATAAAAATTGTCAAAAACTGCTAAAAATTTATAACAACAACAACATAAAAAAAACACTCTAAGGTGCAGGCTTTGGGATATAGAGTTAAGGCAATTACTACATTTTGCACTTGCCTCTGCTTCAGTGCGTTGTGATATGATTCCCAAGTTGATGCTGTTGTGTCCTCTTTCTATTCCCCAAATATAAAATGTGACAGGGGATGAACTGCAGACTGTTACAAATTCTTAAATGGAAATGTTTCAGGGAGGCAATTTTCTTAATGACAAAGCTATTCAGATTAAAATTTGAATAGGAGACTTCCAGGTTATATAATATTGGATAGTCAGATGATACAGACTGGCCAGTAGCCCATACCGAAAGAGCATCACTTAATTAGTTAGGTAACAACTTTCTGCTTTCTGATAAGGTCTCTTGAGCTCGCCTGGCTAGTCTGGGACTCTCTGGTAGGAGTGATCGTTCTCCGACTACAGGATTGTGCCAGCATACCTGGCTGCTTTGATGTGTTTGCTACTTTGTTTTAGTTTTTAGAACTGTAATTGTTATTTGACAGTACAGGTTGTTCACTAAAAGAATGCCACAAAAGGAATAGTATCATGCACGAAAATGTGTTTTTATCATCCCCACATTTCATATAGTTGCTTTTGAAATTAGGGAGCAGAGTAAAATCCTGTTACCTCAATTGAGGAGAATGAATGACTTTTTAAAATACTCCACAGGCTATAATTAACTTTAAAAAAATTCCCAGTTAGCAGATTTCTTTAGTAACTTAAGTACCATTCAAATTCACTTCATTATATACCAGGACATTTAAAAAAACATTGACCAAAGCTTAATGGACAATAACAATCCCGTTAACTTTTGAAAAATTATAGTCATTTATAAAATGTGCTTTGTGAATTGTCTGGGGTGGGTATGTTTCTGATCTACTTTAAAAAAAAATTTTTTTTACAGTTTTTATGCCACACAACTTCAATCAGACTTTCTTATCCAATGATTAAAATGAATATTCTAGTTTCAACTGAAATTCCCTTTGAAGAATGCAAATCTAGAAATATCAATAAAAAAGAAAGAAACCTATGCTTTATAAAATACGTGCCCTCCTTTGTTCCCTTATTGTTGCCACCATTAATATTTTGTACACTTAAAGTACTTTTAATATCTTTGCATTTATAACAGAGATAGCAACATGCATGTTTTGGAGATGAGACAAATGAGCTTTAAAGGGAGGGTTCCTAAGATCCTAACATTAGGAAGAGAGAGAACTAGGCTTTGCATGTGATGGTACTATTCCCTTACAACGTGATGTAGGAAAATAAATGTGTCTTTCTTAGGAGCGACAAAAACAAGTATGCAAGCGAGTCAACATCCTAGCAAACGAGCAACATGTTGGGAATGCCAATGGAGAAAATGCCAATTTCAATCAATCTTACCTCAGACAAAAATTCACTATGGGAAAAGCAACTGGACCGCGCAGACCTGCAGGCTCCCCTTTTCTTCGTCTGACAACGGGCCTTTTCCAGCATTAGACGGTTACAGGAGGGGCAAGTGCTTGCTAGGGGTATGCTCACTGAACGTTTTCAGTGACTGAACTGCCGTGGTAGCAGGAAAGTTAAACAAACTGAATTTGTGCCAGCCATGTAGCATTTACCACTTTAACCTGCTTTGCCTTTTTCATTCATAAAATTAGTTAGGACTATGGATATTTTTGAACTGTCTTCTGTAATCTTATGGAAAATTTTAAACTACCTCAATGAATTTTAAAGTACTATCCAAAATGGTGTTCGAGAGATGGTTCAGTAGTTAGGAGCACCAGTTGCTTTTCCAGAGGACCTGGGTTTATTTCCCAATACTTACAGGACTGCTAATGACCTTCTGTAATGCTAATTCCAGAGGATCCAATGCCCTCTTATGACCTCTGTGAATATTGCATGTACACAGTTGTAACAGGTTTTTCTTTGGACCGCCAGCTCCCTGAATAATGACATGAAGACTTTTCATTAATTATGAAGCTTGGCCTTAGTTTAGGCTTGTTCCCAACTAGATCTTAAAGTTTAAATTAACCTGTTTATATTAATCTATGTTCTGCCATATAGCTTGTTACCTCTCCTCAATACCACAAGTCTGACTTCCTCTGCATCTGGCTGATGAATCTCTTGCACCTCAGATTATTTCCCAGAGTTCCTTTCTCTCCCAAGAAGTCCCATTTATCCTCTCCTGCCTAGCTATTGGCCATTCAGCTCTCTATTAAACCAATCAGAAGGCACCTTAGGCAAGTGAGCAAGGACAGAGACACACCTTCACACAGTGTACAAAAAGATTATGCCAACACATAGTACATAGATGTACATGCAGGCCAAACACCTATAATAATAATAATAATAATAATAATAATAATAATAATAATAATAATAATAATAAATAAATAAAAATAAAATATCAAACAGCAAACTATATTCTATCACAAGTATTCTTTGAAGGTATTTTGTTCATAAAAGTAAACATGTAAAAAGGTATACATTTAAAAAGGCTAAAAGCTTTAATTTATCTGTATCTAAGTCATGACCTTGGGATATTACTGGGAATTTCAAAATATCAGTTTGGAAGATAAGAAAATTCATATTTTTTCTGTTTTTGTTTTGTTTTGTTTCTTCAGAGGGGCAATAAAAGGAGATCTTTTACAAAAGAATGACTCCACTTATTTATCCTCTAAGAGAAGGGATGAAAGTGGATAAGTTAATAGTGGGTTGTTAGATCCTAAACTATTCTTTTTGGGCCTTCCTGGTTTCAAAATAAATCAACATATAAAATCGGAAAACTATGAATAGTATCAAACATTACTTACTATTCTCTGTAGGAAAAAATTCAGGAATCTGGGAGTCAGGAGATGAGTTTCATTTGTAGTTTTGCCATTGGCTATCTGTGTTCTTTGTACTACTGGTTGAGTTTTCTGAATTTTTGTATTCTTTTTTAAAAAATAAAATGACATAGACCAGTCTGAGTTTAAGTAGGAGACAGAGAAAAAAAAATCCCTTGAAGCTAGCACATTTTCTGAAAGTTCCAGTGTCCTTTAAATTTTATTCTTAACAATTTTCAAAGCCTCTGTCATGCTTTTTCCTAGAAAAAAATATAATTTAAAAACAGAAGGAGTGTTGTGTAGAACTGTGTACTCTTTAAAAAACAGAGTTAGAAAGGCCTGCTCAGGACTTCATATCTATAGGAAAGAAACTTATTGAAAGTTTTTCTCTCCTATGAGTTTTAAATGCCCTGAGGTTAATAGGGAGTCAGATTAAGGCTTTGAATATCTATCTGGGCCTTCAAACTTCCCAAGTAAGACCAACTCTCTCAAATATTTAAAAAATATTTTTAAAACCAGTTTATTATTGGCTTGATTGTTTGATCTGCTAACATCAGGCTAGGCCTGAAATCATGCAATCACTAGTTATATGCTATTGAACAGTAAATCCTTTTTTTTTTTAAACCTCAGTTACACAGTTTTGTGATTTCAATACATTAGGGGCAATAGATCCCTTTGAGTTCTGGTTCACATATTGCTTGTTTCAGAAACGATCTGGGAGTGCTCTGACATAATGAAGGTTTAAATCTCTTAGAGTTTAAATAAACTGAGTTCTACATGGCTCACAGACCTCTGATCAAATTTCTATGTGTGGGGCTAAACTCTGGGTTGAAATAGATGGCTTCTTTCACATTGTTTGTTGCCTTTTGAGTGGAGAAGTCTTTAAAACTGTTTGTTTCATTGATCAATCCATACCCAAACCCATCCTTGGGAACAATGCAATACAAAACTTGAGTATCACTTGAAGCAAGATGTTTGAAGATGCAACATCAGTGTTCCAATTTTTCAGAGTAGCAGTACACATCTTGGTTATGTTAGTCTCAGGAGAATAAAAATACTTTAACAATTTGGTGAAAACAATACCTATTAAAAGCCTCAATGAGTCAACATGTGTATCTTGGTTCTGAATTTCTATAAGTGAGAATTTAGAAATGCTTGGGTGACTGAGAAGAATTTGAGCACACTCAAGTTTAGGAGTTTAGGATCATCATGAGAAAAGCTTGTTATATTGTATTTAGCAATTTACAGAATGGAATAAATACATTATATCTAGATTATCAAAAAAATTCAAAACTTTCACTAAATCTCTCCTAAAAACATCAAGGTCAGGTCCAATATCCAGCATAAAATAGATCAAACCGATAGCTTCTGGAAATTAAATACACAAATATCTGAAGGTACTACAGGTGATCATGATTCAAGCAACAAATAAACTCAACACATAAACATTTTGTTTACTAAATTTATTTAAACTTCTTGATGATTTCTTGAATCTTTCACTAAACTTTCCCCTTATTAATGAACCCCAGCACCAACTGGAAGAGGTGTCATCATTCTTTGCCTTTCTTGGTTAGAAAATAATACATTTCAACAATGCATTAGAAAAATTAGTTGTGTTTCTAGTGCTAACAATGAGTATATGAATTATAACCATTGAACAGCAGGATGTGGGCTTCCACTGGATAATGTCTTCTGTCTGTTGTAAGGATGTGGGCTTCCACTGGATAATGTCTTCTGACTGTTGTAAGGATGTGGGCTTCTACTGGATAACGTCTTTTTTTTTTGGATCTGAGAATCGAACCCAGGGCCTTGTGCTTGCTAGGCAAGTGCTCTACCACTGAGCTAAATCCCCAACCCCTGGATAACGTCTTTTGTCTGTTGTAAGGATGTGGGCTTCCACTGGATAATGTCTTCTGCCTGTTGTAAGGATGTGGGCTTCCACCGGATAACGTCTTCTTTCTGTTGTAAAGATTTAATTTCCAGTCTTTGATCATCTCACAGAATAATCGGTTACTCTTCTTCCATCACATTCTGCGTTCTTACATCCAAGTGTTTTGTAATTAGAAGTGCCTCAAGATCAGGAGATAATAGATCTTCCCACTAAATAAATGAAATTTTTAATACAGAAATTGAACTGGCAGCTTGCAGCACTTAACCCCTTTAATTATGTAAAGAAAGCCAGTGATCCTTATTAGAATGAAATAGCATAGGCAATAATTTAATTTAAGTAACAAGGTATTTGTCCTAAGCAAGACTGTAAAAATATATGTTATCCTTCTATAAAGTATTAAAGAAAGAATCTCTCTGTGTTTGTATACCTTAAACACATGCTCATGTGGCTATTCTTCAGTAAAACATTCCACAAACAAGAATTACCAACAATAATACACAAAACTTTGAGCACATGTATTCTCTTGTGGAGCTTATACTCTGACAAGGAATAAAATTAATTAAACAGAACCTTTCAATAAGGCATATGATATGTTAGTGAAGAATAGCTTATCATGAACGCAAGTATACAGCAGTCATCACCATTAAGTAAATGGATATGCACACGTTCCTGTATGCTCGACATCACCACAGTCATAGAATAGAAAACAGATATACAAGCAATGACCTGCCTGCTAATAACATTTTATTTCTCTCTACAGCTTTGAACTTCATGTAATTTTAATGTTGTATTATTGTGATTTTTTTTATTTCACTCATTTATTGCTATGAAGTATCTTTTTAGCTGCTGGGGTACTCAAATTCATTTCTACTTAAATTTAGCCATCGGATTTATTTTCCATGCCTGACCTAAGAGAAAAATGATCAGAGAAAGAATAATGTTATGTCTGGCAAACAAAGAAGAACAAGGGATGAGGAGCTTGACATTCTGAACTCCCAATGTGTTTTAGTTCATTAACACAAATATTGAGAGACATTTAGGTATAACCAGTTTATTGAATAAATGAGCTATGCTATAGCTTCAAAATACTGATACATATATCGAGTTTTCCCATTTCTTTATTAATTTGTAAATGCATTAAGTGGATAGTGTATATATGTGATGATCAATTTAATGAAAATTTCATTTTAAGATAACTGGTTTTTTATAAATTTGGTGGCACACAAAAATTAATGATTTTTATCAAAGAACTAGCAATCCAGGGAGGGAGGAATATATGATTAACTAAGCACAGTGTTAAAGTAGGACTTTGCACATTTCAACAAGAATTTTTTGAACAGCTTTTACTGTGATCAGGAAGAAGTTTCACAGACATGCAGGGTTTTGGACAGCCTAGAGTTTCTGTTCTGCTGATATAAGGCCCAATAAGTAATCAAAAGTACGATGAAATGACCTATATTCTTTATGTTCATTTTATAGACATTGATATTTTTATATAATTATAAGAAACACTAAACAGCAAACTGCTACATAATTATTTGTGTTCCTTCATATTTAGCAGTGAAAAAAATCTCATTACATTTTGAGACTTGAATGGCAACTTGAGGTCACTATGTGTCAATCTTAGGGCAGAGAGTATGGTAAAAAGAACCAGCAAGAGTATAGATCAGAGGCTGTGTTGGAAAATAGTTATAGAATAAGAAAAGATGAGAGTTAAGTTCATATGTCATATACATACATACATAACACACACATATATATATGTGTGTGTGTGTATGTGTGTGTGTGTGTGTGTGTGTGTACTTATAACACACACACACACACATTTGGATGAATGATGAAATTAGAAAAGTAGGCAAGGACTAGGTATAAGCCATTTTAGTTCATGGCAAGTTTTGATTTCATGTTATAAATACGGGTAACATTTGATAAGGTTAGGAGCTAAGGATTTTCTTGATCTATCTATCATTGACTGCTGTGTGGAAAAAGTTTAGGAGACCATTGAAAGCAGAATCAATATATCCAATGGGAACTGTGGTGGAAATCAGAAGAGAGAGCTTCTGGCTTTTACTAGGACAATGACAGCGGAACAGGAAGCACATTTCGAGATTAATCATTTGTGATTAGAGCGATATAGAAGTAGAAGTCTTTGTAACAGTTAAAGTGCTTAAATTAAAACTTTTGCCTTCTGTGCTGATTGTCTTCCTCCTTTAAATCACTTTATTCACATTTATACATCCTCATTTAGAAACTTCCACTGCAGCAGTAAACCTCACATAAATAATCCTCTCACTCCCTCTAACTTTTAATGTATAACATGATTTACTTTTTAACTAAAGACTGTTTCTTTTTAATATTCATTTTCTGATTTAGTTTCTGCTGAAGTTCTTATTAGATCTATCATTTTGAAAGGAAAGCTTAGGAGACCATTCATAAATCCTTTGTTGACAAAGCGTCTGTTACTTCAAACTCTTTGTCCACCAATTGCCTTTTATTTGCTATGGTTGTTTTTCTATCTTGTCAGCATACATCAGAGTAATCAAGAGAGCTTGCTGAAACAGAGATTGTTTAGCCCCCTTTCCTGGACTCTGGTTTAGTGGAGGCAGCAGCATAAGATTTTCTCAGCTTATAGACCACTGCCTGTCAATGAGCAGAGATCTTAAAGTTGCTCACAAGATGTGGTCTTAATTAATGTTGATATTCTTATATGTTTGATTGTTCATTTCTTCAGTTTTCCCATAAAACAAAATGCATCTGCTTTAATTTCTTCACACTCATGAGAAATATGTATTAAGAGCAAAGGGAGCACTCCTCCACTGTTTGTGGGGATGCAAACTTGTACAACCACTGTGGAAATCAGCATGGCAGTTTCTCAGAAAATTGGGAATCAATCTACCTCAAGACCCAGCCATACCACTCTTGGGCATATACCCAAGGAATGCTCAATCACACCACAAAGATACATGCTCAACTATGTTCATAGCAACACTATTTGTAATAGCTAGAACCTGGAAACAACCTAGATGCCCTTCAACTGAAAAATGGATTAAGAAAATGTGGTACATATACACAATGGAGTATTACTCAGCAGAGAAAAAAAATGACAGCATGAAATTTGCAGGCAAATGGATGGAACTAGAAAATATCATCCTGAGTGAGGTAACCCAAACCCAGAAGGACAAACATGGTATGTACTCACTCATTAATGGATACTAGATATAAAGCAAAGAACAATCTGCACCACAGAACCAGAGAGGCTATATAGCAGTGGGGACCCTAGGATGACTGTGGCTTATAATAAGTTTTGGTTTTACTCAATTACTGGGCAAGCCTCAATGAAACATTTCACTATAACTATTAGGATAAGAATTTATACTGTATCAAGCCGATAATAGAAAAAAATACATAAAAAAAGAGCTAATGGGACAAGCATAAGATAAGGCCAAATATTCACAGCTAAAAAAAAAAAAGATTTATTGACATAGAAAAACTTCTTGTAGAATAAGAGTAGATAGATACAAATTGGTCTTTCTGATTACAGAGGACATGCACTTCTCAACAAGCAAACATTGACATAGCATAAAGCGTTAAGCCTAACATGCTCATCGTCCATGCCTGCACACTACTCCTTAGAGGCTGATGCCGGTGCCTCTCCTCTGTAGCCAACCTGGGAAGGTATTAAAGAACTCTTCAATTCTGAGTGTTGTGGACCTAAGACACCATGTACAAAAAGGGAATTTCGAAGGGTGTTATAGTTGTTCACTCAAATGATTACTGAGGTGGGAGGAGACAGAAATTGCTTTAAGGAGAGGGTGATATTCATTTGGGTCATGATGGGCCAAAAGGCAGGGTTTTCATAAGGTTTTCCACATGCAAGACAATGTTTGCCTGGTAGATTCAACTGCCTGGTGTCACCAGTAGAGAGAGCATATGAGTTTTCTCTTTGATTCTTCCAGGTATAGTATAAAAGCAAAAGTAAAGTAAAAAGAGCCAGAGAATAGTCAATGATCAAATGGCCAAAATCCATTAGTAAAGATCTTAGGTTCAAAATCTTGCAGATTTGCTTCTTTTTGTTTATGTGTTTCACATAATTGGTAATGCAACACAATTAATTAATTTTAGGTAAAAATGTCCATGCTATAAAACATAAAGTTTGCTTTCTGTTGTTGTGATAAACACCATGACCATGAGCAACTTAGATGAGGAGAGGTTTTATTTGGTTAATGTTTCCGTGTCACAGTCAACATTAGGTGTTGAAGAGATAAAGTTTCAGGGAATAGATGTGCATGTTCAGAGAATGAGGGTGAAGAGATGAAGATGACTTCAAGATTTAGGGTTTTGTGCAACTAGGTAATGGTGATGCCATCTATGAGTAAGAGAACACTGGAGAGGCTTGCATTTGAATAGAAAAGTCATGAGGCTTTTACTTTATTTTAGTTCTTGGGCTATATCTGAGTTTCCTTTGACATATGGTCTAGTGAGCTTAAACTGTAAAACAACACAGCCTAGAGTCACCTAAGAAGTGTGTCTCCATTGAAGAATTCCCCAGATAAAATTGGCCTGTCTGTCCAGGGCCATTGTCCTGATTTGATTTTTAATTGATGTAGGATGGCCAAGTCCATTGTAAGAAGCTAGTGCTGGGCCTGAAGCTCCCTGGTTTCTGATTGACTTCCTGCCCTAAAGTCCCTTAATGATGGGCTGTGATCTGTAAACTAAATTAGATCCTTTTCTTCCTCTAGTAGTTGCTTTTGGTTAGAGTGTTTTAATCACAGCAACAGAAAGGAGTCTAGAACAGTACATACAAATAGTCATTTAAATGGGATGTTATACATCTTTAATAGTGAGAAGACCTTGATTTTTGGCAGACAATATTATTTTAGTGTTCTTTCAAAGGAGAACTGACATTTATTTCTATTTTACCTGTATATTAAAGATATTAAAATTTGAAGAAAAATTTGTACTGGAATTGATAATGTAAGGTAGCTATTAAGGTATACTTCTGAAAAATACTCATTCGATTCATCAATATTTTTGGTTAAAAAAAAGATAATAGAGTCTATGTTGCAAACTGGAAGAAGCTTCCAGTGAATCTCCAGGACTACTGTGGGATTTTCTCATCCCTTTCAGTTTATTTATGACTGCAGCTAACACACCTTTAAAGTTACTTCTTAATGTGTTTTGGTTCAGAAAGATGAGGGCAGTAAGATGTCAAGTAAGTTTGATCCCCTGTTATTTTCAAAAGATTATGCTATTGAGCAGGAGGGTGGTCTCGTATCATTGAAGATTAAACTAGTTTTGAAATCCACAAGGAGTGGACAACCTATGCAAGCAAAGCAGAAAGAAAATAAGAGCTGGTATCAGGCCTGGTGGGGAGCAACAGATTCAGATACTTAGAAATAAATCCCCATAAGCTTGAGCTACAGGAAGATTGCTTAGATGATTTATTCTGGGCAGCTGTCTTGCTCAGAGGCACAGTGGTGATTGACTGGTATTCACTGAATCCTCAGGTTAAGTGTTGATTTTAGAGCAGAATTTGCATCCAAGGAGAAACTAATATCTAAATCGAGAAAGGACAAGCTCATTCAGTCAATATTAAATGTGCACTGACTGTTTAGTTTTATTATTTATTTATTTTTGTTAACGTGACATAACCTAAAGTCATCTAGGAAGAGGGAACCTCAATTTAGAAAATACTTCCATCAGATTGGCATGTTGGCAAGTCTGTGGGGGCCTTTTCTTGACAGATGATTGCTGTGGGAGGATCCATCCCCTTGTGGGAGGTGCCATGCCTAGGTCGCTGATTCTGGGATGTACAGGAAACAGGGTCAGCTGGGCGATGCTGGCACACTTTCAATCCCAGCATTAGGGAGGCAGAGTCAGAGGGAATCTATGTGAGTTTG
>CABHPH010150052.1:0-45343 GCA_902168325.1 Peromyscus nudipes
GAGAATAGAAACGATTGTACCAGAGTTCGTTTCCAGGTTACAGAATGTGTTATGAGTAAGAGATGGTGAGGCAGGATACACTAAAAACTCTACACCATTACCGAGATACTTAGCAATTCTGAAATTATTTCAAAACAAAACAAAACAGGAAAACATTTAAATAGAGCACAGATTGAACATCTTTAAGTTAAAAAAACCCTGAAATACAGGGGCCTGGATAGGTGGCTAAATGGTTAAGAGTACTTTCTCTTCTTGCAGGGGACCCTGAATCTGTTCTCAGCCTGCACACTTGAACCTGCAGTTCACAACCCACCGGTATCTCTAGCTAGGGATCTGACCCTCTTCTGGCCCCCATGGGGCGTGTTCAACTGTGATGTATGTAGATACATGCAGGTGAAATACTAACACAGATAAAATAAAAATTAAATCATTAAAAAATCTGAAATGCTTTAAGTGTGATATCACAAAATGGAAAATTCTATACCTGACCTTATGTCAAAAGTCACAGTCAAGCTCAGATGTCCTAAAATTGTAATTAGCTTTCACCTACCCGTGTAAGGTATATGTGAAATGTGAATAAGTTTCATGTTTAGACTAGGGGACAAGCCTAAGATATCTCATTATATTTATTAAACATTTGAAAATCTGGAAATAAGCGAATCATTGCTCCTAGTTTATTAGATGCAGAAACTCAACCTGTGGCACAGCAGCAATGCAGAAGGAGGTGACGGACATTCAGAAAGATTTCCTAGAAGAGATGATGTGCTAGTTGACCTCCGATACCGTGACAGAGATCCACAGGCTGGGTAGCTTAAACAGCATAAATTCCTTTCTCTAAGTTCTGAAGTCTAAAGATCTAGTGTCAGTAGCCTCATGTGCTTGTGGGACTTCCTGGTCACAGGTGACTTGTCTTCTTGCTGTGACATTGCAAGGTGTCCTTCTGTGTCCACACACTTCCGAATCTTTTCTTCTTTATGTAGGGCGTTTGTTCTATTCGGTCAGGGACCAGCCCTTATGTCCCTTTAACCTCCATTCTGTAAGTCTCGGCCTCCAAATACATTGGAGATTAGGACTTCAATATAAGAAGAGGTTCAGCCCATGACATGCAGCCTGTGTTGAAAGGTCTTGAAAATAGACACCAACAATGTCAGAGTGGGTCAATATGTCCCAGTGACTTAGTGACTAATAAGTGGTGGAATTTGGAGGACGTAAAACTACAGGTGTAGTAAGAGAAATGAGATCATGTTTTTGGGACTTCCAATGTATCAGGCTGGCAAAAAAGCTGCTGATATCAAGGTAGCTATGAGGCCACTGTGGGTAAACCGTAAAGAACACTGGAGACAATGTACAATAGCAAAAAAATAACACGAACCAGAAAGAACTGATTGCAGGGGGCACTCCACAAAGAGTTAACACTATGGTTATCTACCGGGCTGGTGGGTGGTTCTCACACAGGTGTTCAGAGCTGGGTGAGCATGATGGGTGAGCATGATAGTGAAGGCTTTCAGAAATGTAAATTTAAAGACTGGGGCTTTTAGAAACGTGAATTTAAAGGCTGGAGAGAAGTTGGGGATCTCTAGTTTTGGGAGTCTTCAGTGGAGGGATGGTAGTAGAAATGAAATGTGGGTGGGTAAAGGAGTGAAGGACTTGGCCTATGTTAAGAGCAGCCTCTGTGACTCTCAGTTAAGACCCTGGCTAGTATTGTCTTGCCCAGACAGATGCAGGGCGAATTTTAGAAAGCAGATTTGATTGTGTTTCAAAGACATCAAAGCAGATAGGTTTAAAGAAAGAACACTGAATTTGACAAATTATAATCACCTATCAGTGACATTTGAAGATGTGTTTTAAAAGAAAAGCAGTTCAGAAAATAAGAAAAAGCAAATGTGAACCACTGTGAATGGGCTCACCTTCATTCCCAGTGCACACAGGGGTGATGAATAGGTAGGCAGAGACCCGCTCCTTTTTAAATGCTAGCTCTGTTCATAACACAAGCCTCTCTACCTGACAGTGGTCAGCTATTTCATTTCAAACACTGCGCTGGCATTTTACAGTGGCCTACAGCATCCCCCGAATTCATTTGATTCCTGTAGCTCGCACGATAATTGACGAGAGAAGGAGCAATCTGAGTCACTCAGTTGTGTAAGGGCAGTATGTTTTATGACTTTTTCATCTCATAAAACAAGGCTAAATTTTTTCCTTACAGTTGGGAAAAGCTTTAGATGGAGATAATACCTAACCTAAGGCCCCAAGTTTATGAGTCCAATTTATTCCCTCTGTAAATTCCTGGGACAGCTCTATGTGAATTCTCCCACAGGGTGTGAAATCTTATTTTATTCAGGTGTTCATGTCTTTTCATGTAATTAAGCAATTATTTTCAAATGGGTTAAATTTTTAGTAGGCTTTGAAAGGCGTTAGGAAAAACATCATTCTTCTGTATTTATGTGGTCTTAATCCTCATTCAAGGAGTGTTTATCTGTTGAAGACTCAGCAAATATTAGCATCTCTACTTTGTAGACAAATTGTATGATGTGCTTGAGTTGTACTGAAAGTCAAACATGGGGCTTCGTGGACCAAAACATTTATTATCCTGGTCTCTGTTCTCTGTTAATACCTGTTTCTCTTTTATATTACCCCTAAAAATAAATTTACATATCTTTATTTTGAGGAACAAGAGGAAAAACTCATGGGTAAATTCTTAATTTTTTTTCACAAATACTGTTTGAGAGTGGTAGTTGTTGCTATGGGTTACAAGCTTGCTTTCCTATCAGCAAATTACAGGTTCTTTGTCTAATACACACTGTATTTTGCAGCCACATTCTGCTAGCTTTCCTAACTCTTTGCCAGCATAAACATAATCTAAGTAAAACCAGAAGTTTAACAAACCTGATACAGCTTGAATACATACCCATATTCTTGTTTTTCAAGTAGGTTTATATATACTCTCAGTCTTCACCAAAGGAACAGATTGTTCACAGGATGTTCAGTTCACTGAGTCAAAGGACAACCCAAACTTCTGAGTTTCTTAGTGTGCTCATTCAAAACAGTTTCCCAGATCTTAAGAAATATAGTTTTTTTCCAGTGAAGGAGGCATGTAGCTCTCTCTCATTGGTTCTGTGGATTTAGGTAGATAGAAGCATCAGTGAATGGACTATGAGAAGTGATGCCATCAGCCTGTTGCTTAGACCAGTGCACACATAGACACCGCTCACTGGCACCAGAGCCTCTGTGGATATAATCCAGAAGTGGTTGTTTCTCTCTGACGAACAGCCTCATGATTGTAGGGTCAAGGAACTTAGACCTCAGAAGGTAACATTTCCAAGCTAGACCAGTAAAGGCAGAGGGAAAGTTTCTGGGAAAATGAACTGAATTTCTCAAGGACAACTAGAGTGCAAACCACAGTCAGGCAGGATTGACTTGGGCACTCTTTCCCTCAAGGTCAGCTACAAATATTTGCAAATGACAGTCAACAAACAAAAGAGAAACCTAAAGGGGCATGCATAGCCATGATCAAGACAATTTACACCTAGTTTTAGATCAAAAGACCTGTCTTCAAAATATCAGTGGGTGCCTGGCTTTTTATATGGGCTGCTAAAGATCCAACTTGGGTCCTCATTTCCATGCAGAAAGCATTTCACCTACTAAGCACAATTTGAAGAGAAAATTTTCAATAAACTGGACGACAATGTTAAGGAATCTACTTTGAACACTATGTAAAACACACTGATCATTAAGGTATGAGATAAATCAAGAGAAAGATCAGAATGCCATGTTATGACTTACATCTAATGGTTTGATGGTCTATTTGTTACTTTTCTTGTCACTGTGACTGTATCTGAAGTGTAGCTGAAGAAGTGACTTCATTCTGGGAAGGCTCATTCTGGGTCACAGTGCGTGGGATACAGTTTCTCACAGTCGCGAAGGCATGGTGGTGGGTGGCTCCATCTACGGCGACAGAAGTCTGTTGTGTGGCTTCTTTTTCACCCCAAGATCTCACTCCTTAGATGTGAAAGCACAGCCGGAGCCAGAACTGGACCCCTGTCACTACCAAAGCCTGCCCTTAGCAACAGACTTCCTCCAGCTGTACCTATTTCTTAAAGCCTCCACAACCTTTCAAAATCTGAACCATCATCTGGGGACCAAGTAGTCCAACACATGGGCCTAAGGGGGGCAGTTTACATTCAACCCAAAACACCTGGAAAAATTTAAAAGGTAGAGTTTAAAGAGGTAATAGAAAATATCCTGCCACTGGAGGTTATGCGGGTGGTTCCAACGGTGGGACTGAGTTCTATTCATTTATCTAGACAGAATAGTTTGAGTTGTCAGATTAAAAATCATCGTATGATGATATGGCTAGAAGACAGGGCATTCATATTTAGATGTGTATAGTAAAAATGCTGAAATATAAACATGGTGGAAAAAATAGGTTACTGCCGAATGAGAGGCAGTTAAAGTGACATTTGACTTCTGTTAATAGATGCCATAAAACAGCAGAGAAAAAATATTCTTAAAGTACCAAAGAGAAAGTAATATAAAATCAAGGACAAAACAAGTCATGTTTCAAAAAACAGATCATATTGCTTTATGGTTCACAGATTTTTTTTCTGAAAGAACTGCTAAAGGGTGTGTTTCAGTAAGAACAAAAGTGGAAAGATGTAGAGAGTAAGATTAAAAAAATACAAAGTAGATTGTCTGTTCTGGTGTTGTGAAATATCTGTTAATGTCAGAATTATTTAAGTGAATTTCCTTTGTGGTTGTTTATTACTTAGCTTTTTTAATTATATAAGCTCTAAAAGGAGCCTCCCCATTACATGTTTATTCAGAATGTCTATCAGAAAACTTCCAGAGCTTCCTGTACTACCCTATTAAATTCCAACAATTTTCTAATCCTGAAAGTGACTGGCATGCCTACTTACTCTCAGCTGTCATCACCTGCTCCAGAGGGTAGATTTTGAATTGTCATTGAGCTATCAATGAAAATATCAGGAATAATTAAATCCGTTTCAAGTCTTATCATTTTCAACATGCAAAATAATTAGAAGTTTGAAATCAGGAACACACACAAGCATACATACATCTACAGAACAGTGGGCTGAGGGCTGTCTCAGGAAAGAGCTGGTAGACATTTGGAGTCAGGATAAGTCCACAAAGGTAGAGAGGAGGACAAGACACTGATTTAGGATTAGTTAGCTCTACAGCACTCATCACAAAAGTGGTTTTAATCAGTCAGGAAATAAAGGTGTCGGACTTTCAGCAACGTTGATGTGTAGACATCAGGCAGCCTTTAGACACAAAAGAAAAGTGGAGTTAAAACTGAGACAAGCAAATGCTTGATGAACTCTTCCCAAGGTCTGATGCTTGTGCTGGGTGCTGAGGAGGAATTCAGAAACAAGGAAAATTCCTTCCCTAGAGGGAATCGGTGTAGTGGAGAGACAGGCATATAGAACCATTTAAAAAGACACTGGCCATTGTGATTGTGAGTGGCACCAACAAAATAAGAGGAGAACCTAATTCCCATTAGGGGTAATTAAGAAAGTGATCTTTGTAGCTATAGTTTTCTTGCCTGGCCCACAGTCAGGACAAATCTCTGTCACCCGCCAGTCCCACAGCCGCTCAGACCCAACCAAATAAACACAGAGACTTATATTGCTTAAACTGTTTGGCCTAATGGCTCAGGCTTCTAGCTATCTAGTTCTTACATCTTAAATTAATCCATTTTTATAAATCTATACCTTACCACGTGGCTCATGGCTTACCGGCGTCTTCACATGCTGCTTGTCATGGTGGTGGCTGGCAGTGTCTCTGCCTCAGCCTTCCACGTCCAGAATTCTTCTCCTCCTTGTCCCACCTATACTTCCTGCCTGGCCACTGGCCAATCAGTGTTTTATTTATTGACCAATCAGAGCAATTTGACATACAGACCATCCCACAGCAGATCTTGAATACTATTTTAAACTGAATCATGACAGATAAGCGAGGATCTCGTATCAAACCACAGCACTGGACGTTTTAAGCAAGGATGTAAAGGTTGAGGAGGTGCTTAAGAAAGAACAAAGCTGAAAACTAAATCCAGCGTTCTGCAGATGGGCCTTCCTGTTCATTTCTCTCCTCGGGAAGAATTCATCTTTCAGAAGAATTTGACTACATTGGAATAGAGAAAAGTATGTACATCTTAACAGAGAAGACAGTGAATGACAAGGAAGGACAAGATTCTTAAAGAAGGAACACACATGCACATATGCACACGTACTGTTTCCTAACTGTTAAGTGTCATTACTGTGTAGCTGTCCTCCTGAAACCTTTTTTTTATTTGCTCAACTTTCTTCAGTGAATTACATAACACTAATTAGATCCCGTTCATTCTTTCATTTTTCTGCTTATCCCTGTTTTAATGATTCTTGAACTAATGAATTGAATTTTTGGATTATAATGAATTGTTTAACATGAAAAACAACATTCCTTAAATGTCCTCCTATCTCTTCAAGCACTTGAGCAAGAGAATGTCCTTGGAAGCAGAATGACCACGTCACACTGTAGAGGTGACTCCAGCTCCTGTGTATCATCTTCCTTATCTCTTTGCCTTATATTCTCCCTTCCTCTGGCACTTGATAGTTGTCTAATATTACCTATTAATTTTGAAGGTTGGAGGAAGAACTCGTGGAGGTGAGGATAATAAAGCCTGAAACAAAACAATGGTACTCACAAGGCAGAGGCAGGTGGGTGGATATCTGAGTGTTTGAGGCCAGCCTCATCTACATAGCAAGTTCCTTGCCAGCCAGGGCTACATAGTGAGACCCAGTGAGACATAACAAGACACAGTAAGGCAAAGCAAAGCAGGACAAAAGAGAACATGAGGGAGAACTGACCTCAGCTGATGCCCAGCGTCTGACAGCTTGCAGGGCCACGAGCATGTCAGGGAGCAGACCAGGGCATTCTTGCAGGGTGAGCAAATGAGGGCATTCTTGCACGGTGAATCTTTCTGGGAGGTGAGTTCCTTCCTTCTGAGAGGCTGGTGATTATACTTTGTTAGCCGACCCCACATGTTCATGCCAAGTCAAATCTAGGCTATTCTCTCCTGAACATCTATGAATTTCAATCTTCAGCTTAAAAAATTGGAAAAGGGGAAAGAAATCTAAGGGTTAATGAAAATAATTCCTCTAGATATAGTGAAGATTAGACAACAACAACAAAGAGCCTGGTTGAGAGTGTTTCGTATGTGGGTTATAATCATTCACACACATCCTTATTCCTACTCCATTCTTTTCCTGTCAGAGTCTCAGTTTCAGTCTCATGAAACTGTGTTTTCCTGCCAGGCTGCTGGCTACTGAACAGTTTGCATTCATCTAATCCCTCTCTTCACTGAGAAACAAAGGCTGACAACTATACTCCAGCATTTTACCGACTACGTAGAAAGAGCCCAAATGCCCACTTTCTGATTTGGGATATTGTATTATGTAGAATTCTGGTTCTTAATATCAATAGCTACTCTCAGTGTTGACTTAAATTGGACTTAAATAAGTCTGCTAAAATTTGCAAGTATCTTTGACACAGTCTGTAGCTAAGCTAAGACTTTCTCCACCAAAGATTATTGTTTCCTTTGTAAGTCCAACTGCAGTTCTTTAATACTTCCACTGAACTTTATATTATGCAGTTTGGCCTTTCTTGATTCTTTTCTTTTTTCCTCCATGGTGCTTCACACAGCCCAGGCAAGCACTGCATCACTGAGGTATATCTCAGCCCAACATCCTTAAATTCGATATTTATACTATTCCTCTGTTCTAAAACAAACCCCTCTGCTTTACGCCTTTGCATTACTCCGACAAACCTAGCCATGGCAGTTAACTGTTAAAGAGAAAAAAAAAACAAAACACTGGTTTACAATGTCGGTAGTTCCAGGTTCAAGTTTGGGTAGCTCACTGGGTTTGGTCCTGATGAGGACAGTAGACAGTGACACATCATGATGGAATCATGTGGTTCCATCTTCAACTGAAGGGAAGGGAGAAGACAGGAGGGCTCTTTTGATAATGATCCAAGGGGTTGTACAAAACCCACCAAATGTTCACACGCAAACCACTCCATGTTCCTAGTCACCTAACACTCTCCTTCTAGGTTCCATCTCCTAAAGGTTCCATGATCTTCCAGCACCATGAGGAGCCTGCTTTATGATGTTCAACACCGCCAAATAGCAGTTTACTTTATTCATTTATCTTTTTCATTTAGGGACAAGTAGGGAAAGAGATGGATCTTATCTACTTTTTTCTTCCTCCTTTAGAGGATTTCTTCCAGATTTTTCTCTCCTGTGTCAGTGTAGCTGAAACTCTTTCTTTGACCTCTTCTTGAGTGTTGATTATATTTTACCCCAGTGGGGAGACTTCCCCTGAGCACTCTGATTAATAATACCACAGCCCCTATCCTCTCTGCCAATGTTCCTTTTGTTTCTCCACTTTATTATATAGCACCTAATACCAAGGAACACAACACAACACAACACACACACACACACCATATATAATATATTTGTATCGCTTTCATTTTAATGGCCACCTCTCTATCTATTCATTCAATGTAAGCAGGGATTCCCTTTACTCTCTGGACAAACCCTGCGATCCTAACACAGTGTTAAGTGTATTGTAGGTGATCAACACATACCAGGTAAATAAAATGAACATGTATCAGGCTTGTGTGGACTGGGAGACAGCAGTGTACAAGCTGCTTAATTCATATTGCTCCTGAGAATGGTCCTGAATCCTCACAGCAGCAGTCCTTCCAGTTTTGGGTATATGGATAATGTGTTGCTTTTTCATGGACATTTTTAGTGAGAAGCTGAGAAAGGCTGAAGCAAGGGATATTAGGTGTTATACTAGGTATGTCAGATTGTCTTGGAATGTGATAAATCACCAACCAAGTCACTGATAAAAATAGTTGATCAAGAGACCTGAAATACTCTTCCTGGAAATTCCCTCAGCTGCTTCCCATTCTTTTTTCACAGACTCTTATTTAGCAGGCCACTGTCTGATACGACTATGTTCACCCCAAGTTTTCTCTTCAAGCCACAAAGACGTGGTGGGTAGAGTTGGGTGATAACCTTGCCAGATTCCAGACTAATAGTGATGATGATGATGATGATGATGATGATGATGATGATGATGAGTGCCCACTGTGTTCTGAGTCCTACGCTGTTTGCTGTGTGCCATATTTTACTTAGTGGCGCCACATGACTCTTGTTTCTAATTTTCATCATGAGTGAGGTCATGGAACTAACAACTGATAAACCATCTGCCCCTGGCCAATTTGACCCTGAGGTTTAATTACTGATTCCATTTCACTGGTTTGCTGAGTCATGGGAAGGAAGGGGAAACCATGACTGTGTTTTGCAGTATTCACCCTGAAGAACTGGAATCTCCCTTTCTTGAGAATATTTACTTGTAGGGTAATGAGGTGGCTGAGCAGGTAAAGGAATATTTATAACCACAGAGAACACTGCATGAATCAGGCATCTACATTCCATAATTATTTTTCTTTCTTTTTAGACAACCCAGTGATACCCTTTCTTTTATGCCAATGCTGCTTGATTCTAAAACCCTTTTGGTGGCCAGGAAGCAAAAAGCACAGGCAAATGCACATCTCCCTAGGAGTTCTGAGAAGTGGACCCAGGGAACACATCCCGGGTGCTGCAATGCCGGTTGTTTGAAGCCTTGGAGTATTTGTGCACAGTAGACACCTCTGACCTGCGGCCAGTGTGCTGCCTTTGATCTTAAGAGTCTTTTACTAAGTTCTCATGTGATCTCATCTCATTGCCCCTTCACCGAAAGCAATTTTCATGTTTTATATTTAATCCTTTTGAGGCGCTAAGCCAGGTGGTGAATTAATTACTTTTGTACTTTGAGAAAAGATCTCAACTCCGTAGTTATATTCAGCTAAAGCTAGAAAGTTTTCTTTGAAGACTGTGTGAATACCACTTGGGGTTTTATTTCACTAAAATTAGGTTTAAAACACTGAACATCCTGCATTAGTTGCTGATTCTAAATGTACTCGGGTATGGAGAACCTGCATTACTACTAAAAGCCAGAAGGGCTGATTTGTTTATAAGCAGCCTCTTCCTAGTCAACAACAAATTTCCTTGAAGGTGACATTGTGATGAGGTCTGTGTGATTGGACACATCTGTTTCTGCTTCCCCAGGACCAGGGTCACAAGCACCACCACACCATCTTTTCTGAGTGGATGCTAAGGATTGAACTCAAATCACCATGCTTGTGCAGCAGGTGCTCTTCTGACTGACTCCCCCAATTCCTTAATCTCTGTCGTTTTGTCTATAAAAAGAGGGTAGCTACACTTGGTTAAGGAGTGAATCCCTATCAACTCTAATAAAGTTAATCGTCTGAAATGGAGGTGGTATTGAAAGCATGCTGCTCGCGTTGGAGTCTGAAACACTCAAAATGCATTGCAAACCATTGTGGGTCTGATGTTTTGAGGTCACTCCACTGGGAGAAGATATGAAATTACCTGCTCCCTTTTCAAATTCGGGAGGAAACTGGCTTCTAAATGTTTGAAACCTCATCATTTGCAAAGATTCAGACAGCATTGTTACCTGACACACACTTTGCCCACCAGCTCCTGCTCTAAAGCAAGCAATATAATGATAGAAAGAAAGGCCTGTCTTAAATCAAGTGGAATACGTCTCTGCAGTGATTGAATGCAAACCTTGACTATGTAAGCATTTCCAGAAGAAGGTCATTGTCTATGGAATTAATTTTCATTCTTGGCTCAACAATGCCTGTTGGCTGTCAGAGCTTGGTAAAAATCCCATCTGTTTGCTTAGGGACTGGCCTGATGGATAGCGAAGGGCTGATAGGAGTTAAAGATAAACCACTGTACCCAGGAATAAATTATCTAAGTGTCCTTAGTCCTGGGTACGAGTTAAGCACTTGTCTCTACACGAGGCATAGAGTAGAAAGTTCCTACCTGAATATGGATAAATAATGAAGGTTCTCATGTACTTAACATACAAGAGAGTAAATACTCAGTGACGTTTGTTAATTTTGTGTTTCTTGAGTTATCCAGATTATTCTCTCTTACTAGACTCAGGTCCAGGACATATAGGTATTAAAACTTAATTCTGTTACCCCTGCGTCTTATCATTCCAAATTCATGGATTTCTATCATCCAAGAAGTAATGGTTCAGTCTTGTTTTGTGTAGTTTTTGTTTTCAAAAGCCATAAAATATGTAGCTCAAATGTATTTTTTCAAACTCTTTAAATTCTACCTTGTTAGATACTAAGACAAATGACTTCCCCCTCATCCTTCACAGTATTGCCAGAGTGTGTCTGAATTTATCATCATCTGTATTTGAATGCACATCTCATCTCACATTGCCAATGTGCTCAACAAGTCTTTTAGGAATTTCTGCTAGAAAGTGATTTCAGGCTGAAGTGTCAGCACTTCAGAGCAAATCCATGGCTATGCTTCCAAGGAAATTGAGTTCACCAAAAATCTGACAAAAATGGAGTCATATTTTAAATTATAAACATTCAAAGATACATATCAAACAGCAAAACTCATTTTAAAAATGTATAAAAACTACTTGACATTAAGGAGAATCTGCAATATATTAGCACAACAGTTGGATGTTCATTTCTGCCTGAAATCTGTGAACCAACCAGAGCAAACTGATGTATTTGGTCTCTTCAATATGTCCACACTAAGTACCAAACACTAATTAATAGATCTAGTAAAATTTATTTAACTAACATTTATTGGTCACCTATAAGGAATCCTGCAAAGCACTGAGAAAAAATGCAGTAGAGCAGGACAGGATACCTGGTCTCAGGCAGTGGAGCAGGACAGGATACCTGGTCTCAGGCAGTGGAGCAGGACAGGATACCTGGTCTCAGGCAGTAGAGCAGGACAGGGTATTTTATTAACAATGAGAGCAGCACATCTTTACAGTGTACGGAAGGATTATTCCACAGCAAATGATATTGAGCATCTTCTAAAAGATTTATTTTTATTTTGTGTGTGTGTAAAATATTTTGCCTGTATGTATGTGTGTAAACCATGTATGTGCCTTAGAGGTCAGAAGAGTACAGTGGACTCCCTGGAACTGGAGTTACAGATGGTTCTGAGTCACCGTGTGGGTGCTGGGAACTGAACCTGGGTCCTCTGCAAGAACAACAAATGCTCTTGAACACCGAGCCATCTCCCCAACCACGTGAGAGTCTTATATACATGTGGTTACTTATATACATTTTTTTGACGTAAGGGCTTAACACTTTGCCCACTTTAGGATTTTTGTTTAAGTCACTTCTGGCACCTGCCTATACTCCCAGTGCTCAGAAGGCTGAAGCAGGAAGCCAGTATAGGCCTCACTGTGAAACCTTGTCAACAAGAAAGAAGGAGGGCAAGAAGAGAAAAGACAGACAGAAAGAAAGGAAGACAATCCTCCCAAAACTGTTCAGCTGTTACACAGATGCTTTATATTTTCTAGTTTCTTGAGACTTCATTTTAATTCTAGTGATTAACTGGATTGTAGCCACATTTCGTCTCCTACTTCCGGGGAGTGATAGACAGCTGGATCTGGTCAATCATTTCTCCTACCCTAGGTGGCGGCGGCAGGACTGACAACTCACCCAGCGAGACAGTTGTCTGTCTCTCTGTGTTTGATCTGTGACTGGCTTCAGTCAGTAGAAGGCAGCAAAAGTGACATTGTGTGACTTTGGCACCAAGGCATTGAGTCCCTCCATCCAACAGAGAGAGAGAGAGAGAGAGAGAGAGAGAGAGAGAGAGAGAGAGAGAGAGAGAGAGATTTCATCTTGACAATCTAGATGCCCTGTGTCTAAGGTATACCCATGGAGGGAGCCTTGTTCTGATTCCTAGAAGGTGGGGGGACATGAATCCTTCCTAGTGAAGACCTTTAGGAGGCCTTCCCAGTCAATGCTTGGTTGTTGTTTCAAGCTGCCAAGTGTCTACTGACTCCCCCGCAGCTTGAAACAAAGCAACAGGTAACAAAGAGTAGGAATGAAGCGTCTCAAGAGTGTTGTACACACTGGATTCTGTTCAGGTAAAAGCTAAGGCTTTCAGTGATTTTAAGAAACAGACTGAACTTAGAATTTTAGCACATGCATGCAATCCCAGCAATTTAGGAAGCAAAGGAGGAGGATTTCGAGTTTAAGACCCGATGAGTCTCCATAGTGAGACCCTATCTCAAAAAATCCAGCCAACCATCAACCTAGAAAAGATCAGATTGGGAGAAGAAACCCAGATCCAGAAGTACAAACACTGCATGGTCTCCCTCATCTGAGGCTCCAAGTCTTCAGATGTGAGTACATAATCTTGAGTGCAGGCAAAGTAAAAAGGGGGCATTTCTATATGGGGTACAAGAGAGGGGAAAGGCCGAGTACTGGTGATCTGATCAGAATAACAGAAAAGGAAGACTCTGAAGGGAAGAGGGAAGGAGGTAAATACAAGAAGGGATGAGGGTAAAATAACATACCTGAAAATGTCACAAGGAATTATATTATTAACTATTTATCTTAAAGAACCTATAATGCACATAAGCCTGTCTGTACACACATGTATATAATTTTAATGAACTTTTTTTCCATCTTGGCTGACAAGTTCCCTCCAAGAGCTAGAGACTGCCTAACTGAAAACTCAATACTAGGAATGAGAAGCCCCTCCTTTGAGTTGTTGGCCTGGGTTGTCCAAGAGACTTCCAACACATACAGTCTCTTGCTATTGCTCTTGATTGCCCTCTGGAGGTGGAAGGTGAATCCCCATTGCCCAAGACACCATGTACTTCAGACACAGGGTGCAGAGGCCCCTAAGCTGGGACTGAACTGAACGCCTCCAAGGAGAGAAGCAAACAAGAGTCCTGCAAATGACCAGCACGGTACCATACACTATGGATGCAGTAGTGGCACATATACCTTGGTAGTAACCAACAGTTCTCAAACTGGACTTGAGACCCACCAACCGAGAGGGAAACCATGCCTGGTCCTGGAAACATTGTCAACTGCACAGGGGTAGTAAATGCATAGATTTTGGAGAAGAACCTATAACTGCCACTTCACTAAACCAGTATAATCTCTAACAACACTCTAAACATTTGTCCTAATACGCACAGATAAGTGTTGTCCTCACCCCTCATCCAGGAAGCTTCTCTTGGCAATAGACACAGAGACCATTGCAGAAAGCTGTAACCAATCAAAATGCAGAGTTATGGAGCCCAGTTCCAACGGTTAACTCCACAAAACAACTCCAGCCCCCAAGGCTCAGGGAACAGTGAAGAAGTGGGTTTGGAATATTGTAAGATGCAGAGGATCATGGAGTTTGTTGTGAGACTGCGTCACCTGGCAGTGTCAGAATCTACACTCCTGAAGACTCTCCAGCATCACTTCTTCAACGTGAGCTGAACAGTGAAAACAGTAGGCATGCCAAAGGGGAGGAGGGAAAACCCGCGAGGCCTCAAGCCTGCCCGAAGAACTACAGGCAACTAAGGATGCTGAGTGTGAGAGAAATAGCCTTCCCCAGGAAGAACACAGCAACCGGTTATCCAATACCAAATGGTCAGCCCTGAAGACATACATACAAGTAGCATTATATGGACAGAGCGGGTTCTATTTAGGTAGATATGTGTGTGTGTGTCACACGCACACCAATGAATGAAGAAAGAGGTCTCGAATTTGAAAGAGCAAGGAGGGATAAAGAGGTTTGGAGGGAGGAGAGGGGGTAGAGAAATGAGGTCATCATATTATAATCTTTAAAAAAAAGAAGTGTGGAAACAGACAAACAAACAAAAACCCACAAAAATCCAGCATTAGGCATGAGAAGTCCTTTTTTGAGTTGTTTGTCAGGGTTGTCCAAGAGAGTCCCCAGACATACAGCCTCTCCCGCTGCCTGTGGCTGTCCCCTCAGTGGCAGAAGCTTTAGGCCCTTCCAAAGGGAGGGGCTGAACAGGAAGAGCCACATGTAATGGCCAGCATGTCTTACACACCCTGGGATATACCGGAACAGAAAAAGATGCAAGCTTTATTATTTTAAGCAACACAGCGGTGATTCTCAGACTCTCATTGTAACCTCAGAAGAAAGTGTTGTCACTTTCTGTTCTGTGACACACTGTGAAAAAGTCTGAATGACTTAGATTGCATCCAATACACAACAGCACAAAGAACACACTGCTTGAGACGTTCCTGAATTTCACCCAAAATAGAATCTCAAATATGTAAATATTAAATGCTGGATGTTTGGAGAAACATGAGCCCACTGTGTAGTGTAGAGAATCTATTAACTGTGTTTCACACAATTGAAATGAGCATGCTGTTTCTTTGGGTGGGGTGGGGTGGGTGGGCTGCAAGAGCTGCATCTGAGTTGACCCGTAAACACTTGCTAATTGGATAAATGGCTTTCCCGCCTTCTTCCACCTGTGAAGCTCTCCAACACATTTCATTCTATACATTAAATATACATAGATGTCACTAAGATATTTTTAAAACAGATACAATGTTTTTTTTAGTATTTTTTTTTAGTATATTTAAAACCTTAATCCAGGCCCATAGTGAATTAGTGACTAAGTTTTATAGGAAATCCAAATAGCATCTGTAGAAAGTCATTTAGCATAAAATTATATTTTCCACCCACTAGATAATTAGAGCATGGTTCATGCAGGGAGGAGAGGGAGAGAAAATTATCTGTCAAGAATATCTCAAGGCACTTGGCAAAGGTCCACGTTTGGGATGAACCTAGGTAGCATCTTGTTATAAGCATTGAAAAAGTAATTTTCTTTCTGAAATTGAAAATTAATGTAATGCTTCTGAAGGGAAACATTTAGTAATCGTCAAGTCAAAGCACATGGAGTGCGATTCCCTTCTGTGACCTGGGTCGCAAAGTATTAGTAACCCTGCTTTTCCAGTCCTCGCCAGAACTTGGTTGGAGCCTACATCGCTGAGTAGTTCCCCAAGCTCCCCTGCCTCCATGTCATGGTCTGCAGGGTGGAGCTGATGAACACTGATAAAAACCTTCTGTTTCAGAAATGTGCAATTGACACTTTGCTCTAACAAAGCCCTCTCTAGTAAAAGAAAGAAATCCAGCACTTGGGAGGCAGAGGCAGGGGAATTGGGATTTTAAGGCCAGCTTAGCCTACGGTGATTCCTTGTCTGAAAAAGGAAAATAAACAAATGAAATCCCAAATAAACAACAAAGGAAATATTCCAGTGGGTTATGTTAATGTCAAATTCTGGTCAATATGTTTTTATTTACTCAATTGATTAGGGTTATTTAGATGCTTGAACTGAAACAAAATATGTATTAACATTTGATATACTATTGTTTTGTAAAAGCCAATAGTAAATGCTTATAATTTTAAAATGAGTACATTAGATATCCAGAAAATTCAGCCCCATTATGGTAAGGCCATTAAATAAACATAGGACTTGGCAATTTTATTCCAAACCTCATAGTTTCCTGCTGATTAAAATCTCTATAGCATCCCGAATCACCATCTAATGTCTCACATAATTTTTAATGAGAAAGTGGGTGTGCTTAAACAAGAACTGGCTTAGCAGTTGGGGACTCTCGTTTCTCCTTTGGTTGCATTTTTAGTACCCCAGTTCCGTTCTGTGCAGACCCACACCGTAGCATGAGATCATGTTTCCCCCCCATCTTTCTCTCTGTGAAAGGATCTCTACCATAGCCTTCCTGACAAGTAGTCTCCCAGCTACTGAAATTATTTTCATAGACAGAGAAGCAAAAGAAGGAATTAATTCCTCACAGGACGAGACATGTCACTGTTCGACAATTTTAATTTGCGCTGAGTTTTCTCACCAGGAGTCCTGGTTCTGCCTGACAGGGCAGGCTCTTCTTCTCCAGTTCAGCCCTTCAAACACATCAGTGCTACAGCCGGAGAAGCGGCTGCTCTCACAGAGATCACTGGCTTCAGTGTGCAGCTGAAAGGGGGCAGAGTTAGGGAATTGGGAAGGGAACCAGACTGACATGGAAGAAAGAAAATAAGCGTTGGCTTCAGGCTTCCCTTTCTCAGGATGACAAGTTTATTCCCTTTGTGAGTTGTAGATGTGGGAAAGATGCTAATTAAGCTGGTTAACCATTTGGGAAATAATTTCTAAATTGCATTCCTACTACACATGTTACCCAGACTTGCTAGAGGTGAAGTAAAAATTGAAGAAGAGGAATGAGACCATTAAAGTACTAGAAGACTTATTGGGGTTCACATATGCACACACAGTATATATAAATGCAACATATATATGATGCAGTATATGTATGTGGCACAGATGTGCACATATCAATGTATATGGAAATATACACACGCACACTTTTTATTCTTAGGATGACAAAGACTATTTTTAGTATTATATCAAAGTAAAAATATAAGAAAGATTGTTAACTCTAATCGTGTCAGAAATAGGAGTCTCTTTCCAAACTTGAGAAGACCAAGACTTCAGTTCTGTTAAATGAGCCCAATTCCAGGCTAGTGTAAGAATGACAGCTGGAGAATTAGATGGGCTGTGGGGTAGCAGGGGAGATGATGGGATGCAAATGTCCTGTCTTTAATTTCCAGGGACTTTCTCACTGGTATCTAAAGCCATGGGTAGTCTTTGTTGTGGGGTAGTTCTCTCAGTGGCATCTCTACGAATGTCCCATACAGATGTGGGGAACCAGCCTCCATTACCTGGATGTACAAATGTAACCAACCCATCCCCTGTGAGATTTTGCCCCTCTGCCCTACAGGGTGTGGCCACAGGCAGCTCTGAAATTTCCTCCTCTGAAAAGCCTTGCTCATGGTGGCTGGGACAAGCCACACTTCTGCCACTATCCTTTCTTCTCCCTCCTGCCCTCTACTGCTTTAATATATAAGATGGAGAGTGATGAGGAAGACTCCCAACCATCAACTCTGAGAGCTTCCGGGAGTGTGTGTGTACACATATCCACACACATATGTGCACATGTACACATGTGAACACACACACACACACACACACACTGTTGTGGGTATGTTCTGCTTGAACAAAGAAACCTGAGCTGCATTAAGTTACCAAACCAAACCAAACAAACAAAACAAAACCCACTTTTCGTTCTAAGAAAAGAGTTAGTAGAGAAGACTTTGTAGCTATCTTCAGTCTACACCTTTCCAAATGAAGATAGAGGAAGGAGAACCCCAAAGAGTTCACTGTGGCTGTTCCTGAGAAGAGAGAATTCTGAGTCATCTTTTCTTTTTAGCTTTGTATACTGGTGACATTATACACAACACAACACAACACAACACAACACACACACACACACACACACACAAGCACACACGTATACACATATACATTGTTAAAGTCATTTCCACCAATTTGGGGTGGAAGGAAAAAGATAAGATGGGAAGAAGCGGCGAGCTTCTATGAAGCAAGCATGGAGGAAGAAATTTACTTGTTACAATAAAAATAATGAAGACAAAATAATCCTGGGGTACGCAACATTGACTAGGAGCTAAACAAACTAGTAGTGTGTGTGTGTATGCATGTGTGTGTGTGTGTGTGTGTGTGTGTAACTCTCTAAAGGGAACCTTCTGAATGCAGAGCCTTAGACTTCTCAGCCATCTTGACTTGCTCATCTTGGGATCTTTCACACACAGTTTTTGATGGGCAGGTGAGCATGGGTCCTAAGCTTCTGCATCTGGACCAAGCTCTGGTCAGGTGATGCTGAGGTTTCTGCTCTTCAGTCTGTGCTTGGAGAAACAAGGGACAAGGGATAGGTGAGCATTGGAAGCAAAGGAAAGAGCTCCTTGACGGAATACTTCAAGTAATGTATGTGCAGGGATGGAGGACCAAACAGGAGAGGGAGTTTGTGCTAACTGGCTTTCAGCTTATGCTCTAAGCAGGAGTGAGCTCATCTGTTGAGAACGAGAGCGTGGAGGACTCGGGCAAGAAAACAGTGGGGAAGTCTTGGATAACTGTCATGAGACGCTTATTAGGAGATCAAGAAGAGATGAGCTGCTTTTTTAGTGAGGTGCATTAATAACATAATTAAACCATGGGATGAAGTGTGGGCTTTAGGAAAAGGAAGTAAAGATGATTTTTTCCAATTAAAATTAATGAGTTAACTTTTACCTGCAGTAGCCACAATGAGCTTGCTAATGACTGCCTTAGAAGGCCCAGGAATGCAGTTCACCCCGTCACCTACGTATTTCAAGCAGCCTATTTTGGATTTAATTCAGTTTTCTAAACCTTTTCTACTTGCCCAGTGTTCTGAAAGTGAGTAACCAAAAAAATAACTGCTAGCTGTAATGAGGCTACCCAGAAACAAAAACCGTGCAGAAAATCGAGAGCTTTTAGATTGTTTAATATATGGGTGGTTTTCAGCTTACCCAAGTTAATATTTCCACAAGCAATTATCCCAGTTGGCATCCACCCAGGACTCAGGGCAGACATTAATCCTTTGGCAGCAAATGTCGTGGGAATCTCTAACGACCTAAAGACTCCTTGAAGGGGGCGTGGGTTAGCCCCCTCTGGAAAACTGCTTCTTCTCTGATCCTTTGCCTCGTGTCTCCAACACAGAGATTCAGAGTCAACACAGAGATTCAGAGTCACTGGCGGCTCATATGTTGGAATTTGGCTTTAAGTGTTAAATGCATGCATTTAAAAGGCAAACCTCTTGTGTGTGTGTCAGTGTGTACATTACAAGCAGACTGAGAGAGCCAGACAAATATGACAGCCTCCCCTAATAGTTGTTAAAAACTAAGCTCAGTCCCTGCTCTTGAAACTGGACAGACAGTTTATGAGGAAGCCAGGAACAAAGGACAATTCATCACTGGTGCCCCTGGCAACAGGAGCAAGGGAGATAGGACATAGCAAGCCCGGGCCACTGAGCCAGCCCTCCTAATCAACAGCTCAAGGTAATAACCAAATAAGGGCAAAGCCTGAAAGTGGAAAACTGTAGCCCTGACCACCCCCTAACTAGCCCTGGCCAATTAGAATGTACTAATATGATTGTCACTTGCTTAAGCCAATCATATCTAAAATGACATATCTTAACTGTCCTAGGAACTCCCCTTCAGCTGTGCTTAAATGGAGTTTACAGGGTCTCTCTCAGGGTCGTTGCCATCTTACCTTTGTGTGGGGTAGACAGCCCCAGTGTACTGGAATAATAAACACTCTCATTGACTGCATATGTGGATGGTGGTCTTTTGTGGGACTTTTCCAGGACCCTAACTTAGATTAGAAAAAGGAGAAAAGAAATGGCAGAGATTCACTTAAGGAGGAGTCCCTCAGTGGCTTGTGGTATTCATAGTGTACTGCCATGGAAGAAGCAGATTACAGGTTGAGCATGGGCAGGCCTGAGACATGTCTCCAGTCTGCCCTGCTCGGTTCCAGCGGGGACTACAGCTCCCCAAGGCAGTTACAGACTTTGACATTCCCTTCCCTCCTGCTAGTAGTCATGTTAGGACTGTGAACTTCCCTGTCTTCTGATTATTTCTCCTGGGTGAACTCCTAAAACTGCACAATCCACTCCAGACTTCTCTGACATCATTTTCCTCTTTACTAAATGACCTCTCTCTTCTATGCTTATTTACATATTTTATCTCCTGTATTGAACTATTAGTTTCTTAAAGACAAAATTCATAGCTTACTTCTTTTATAACCTCCATGGCATCTAATTTTATTTTAAGAAGTTATCCACACGACTGTTGCTTTTCAAAACCAAAACACAAATCCAGTTAGATACGTAAGGGGAGCCAAAAGCAACGGCAGTCATAATGTCTCCTTTTCAGTTCTGGAACTGTGCAAGGACAATCAAGGCAACTCAGTTTTCTCCGTGTTCTTCATTTCTTTGTTTCTAATGCATGTGGGCATGTGATAAAAACTGAAAAGGATCCTTGCAAGCAGGCCAATCAGGGCTTTATAACGCACTCTTAATGAGTTAGACCTGGTGCTCACGAGTGGGAATGGAATGCATTAAACTTTATGGAGATAGTTCCCACATTCTCGAATTACAGAGACTAGAGAAAAAGGTAAGAGTTATAAATTTAAGGTAATAACATACAGAAAAAAAAGTAGTTCAGGCTTTTAAAGTCCTGTCTCTGTTCCACTGAAACAGTCAATGCATTTTTAACAGATGAGATGAATTTTACATATAGCTTATGGGAAAGGTACTTTTTAAATGTGAAATTGACAGCATAGCTTGGGCTTGTTAGATGATACCGGTATCATTTGGTCAGAAGTTTCAGAATAATTCACAGAACTTATTTCTAGAAGTTTTCTTGTCTAACAGATTCAATAAAAAATTCTAGCTGACTTCAGGCCGCTGGGCCTCTCTAACTACCATGGGGCTGTGCTATTCTTCAGCACAGTTCTTAAAATGCTGATGTCTAATGCAAAAAAAAAATCTTTCTCTGCCTTACTTTGGTTTAAAGACAAGGATTCTTTCTCTATGTATCTCTGGCTGGACTTGAGCTCACTGTGTAGTCTATGCTGGCCTTGAATACACAATCCTCCCAGCTTAGCCACTGCATGGGGAGATTACAGGCTCTCAAAATCATGCCTGTCTGTCTGCCTTCCTCTTGATCAGCCAGTTCTAGCTTCCTATCTATAGCAGTAAATGTTTTCCTCATGATATTAAAATGCAACTGTTTTTGTAATAGGTAGCATTTAAATTAAACTGAAATGCCAAAATGTAATTGGCACGGCATGTTCCCAATATAACTTAGTAATTAAGGTTCACAGTACGCAGTTTTAAATACATGGCACATGTTATCCCTCCATTGTTAAAATAACTTCTTTGACAAGAACAAAAGAAATATCCAGCAATTATCTGCTAAATGCCAAAAATTGCAATATTTATCTTATATGCTGTGGTGGAGAGAACCCGTCTGTGTTTACTCATGTGGAACCCAAAGTCATAATCACAGAGAATTTAAAAATAAGTCTGTTTTCAAGCAGAAAACACTAAAAATTATTTGCTGATTTTGCTTCTGTGAAATGTATATATTTTCTGTGCTAAGGAGGTGCCTGCCTCCGCCCTGAGCAAAGAGGGTTTCTATGTATACATTTTCTAATCTCACTCATATTGTGATGTGATCTTTGGTTAACTGAAAAAAGAAAATAAAAAGAAAGACCAAGTTAGACTCAATGTTATCATTGCCACTTTTTTTTTTGTTTTCATCATTTAGCTTAAATTCATTTGGCCTAACTGGGGAAGTTAGAGATTGTGATAACAGAGAAAAATTGCTGTGACCCAAATCTAACAGAAATATTCTAATTATCTGAATAGAGTTCGTAAACGAAGTGTTGTGTGTTTTTATTTTTATTTATTTATTTTTATCTATCTGCAATGGCAATCTTAACTACTTTGGCAGAAAACATTCAGGGGCTGAATTTGTCCTTTTCAAATTGCTTTCTGATCTAGGAGTACCAACCAGTATTTTGAACCAAGTGGAGAGTCATGTGATCTCTATAATGGTAGGAGACAGTTCTCTGTAGCAACTGTAAATACCCAGTAAGGAAGCCATATGGATCTGGTCCATTTCTCTCCCCTTCCTTTTCTTTGGTCATCCCCAAACATATCTGGGAAGGAAATTTCAAAGTGGAAATCCTATTTTTGCTTGCTTGTGTAGCCCACGCTAGCATTTGTTCCCACAGATGCTCTCCGTTCTCACCCAGTGGAGGAGAACGTCTGAAGCCCAGTTCCCCCACTGACGACCGCAATGTGAAGAACTTTCTCTTCACTCCCTGGGGGACTTTTCTTAGGTGGGTCCAGCTAGCCATCCCAGGACCGCTGGAAATATGTGGCCTGACACTGTCTTCTAACGAGCCTCTTAATTGCTTCACTCTCTGCTCCTCTAGGACAAAGAGAGTGGGTGTCAGGAAAATGCTAATTATATATGAAGATGTTTTCTGGCTAATCATTAAAGGAGGCTCGTTAATGATGGCCTCAAAGAGGTATAAGCATCCATTAAAAGGTAAATGCAATTATTTTACTGACAACTTAGGTATCCAGAAATGATGCTCTTTGGGAAGCCATAATGTTTGGGCACGAATAAACCATTTCAAACTGCAAGTTCATTTTATCATTTAGTACTTACCAGAGGATAAAAGTTAATGGAAATATGAAAAAAATGTTGAGTAAAGAATTACAGTAATTTACCAAGTAGTGTTGACTTCAGTCAGTTTTACAACTAGAATTTGCTGAAACACCTAGCAATTATTTATACATGGCAAAAACTTGTTGGGTTGGCTAATCAATAAAACATAACCTCTTCTGGAAGCATTTTAAAACTACCAAGCAAAAATTAAAAGATGGGGACCACAACTGCACTGAATTTTGTTTCTACTGAATGTGTAAATTCCCTCAAACAGCTAACTTTCAACATTTATTCACTGTAATACTGTCGTCAAAATCAATTAAAATCAGTGTTTTTCTACATATGTGACCTGGTCCAGGGGAGAACCTGCTTGCTTGCTTAGAAGTGTTTGCATGCTTTAAAGTGGTGGGATAAATGTTACCAAGTTAATTAACATGCTTACCAACTGAGCTGTAACTAAGTAAGCAATGAATTGAAACCATACTTTATAACAGCAGTGTGGAAGAACAGCCAAAGGATTCTATAGGTATCCCAACTAGGATAATTATGTTTTACTAGAATGAATTTTAGGTATGTTAAAGAAAAAATGTAGAAGATTTGAAAACAGAAAAGAAACTGTTGAGGAAAATTTAAGAATCTCTTTATTAGCAGCTTTTCAATGATTTTTTTTCTCACTAATTACACTTAATTGATAGATTTCTGTCGGAGAGATTTGTTTTATAATTCATTATTATTTTTTTTTGTTACTCATGGAGTTTAATTAGGATTGCTTTCATGAGCACTGGTCAGTTCTTTACTGAACCATGGGCTACTTACCATGGGAGAATACCACTGAAGAAAATGACCCTTCCTTTACCGGAGTGATTTTGGGTATGCATATGTATGTGGACAAGTATGTATGGGTAGAGGTTGATAGCAGGTGTTACCCTCAATTGCTTCTCTACCTTCTTTTCTGAGACAGGGTCTCCCATTGAACTTGGCGCTCAATGGTTTGCTTAGACTGGTTGACAGCAAACCCCCACAAAGGTCCTTTTGTCTCTGGCTCCCCAGTTCTTGGATTTTAGTTACACGCGACCACATCCAGCTTCTTTCTGTGGGTGCTGGGGTTTGAACTTCATTCCTTACGTCTACATGACAAACACTTTACCCATTGAACTCTCTCCCCAGCCCCTTCAGGTATTTTTTATATTGTCTTTGGCAAGCACAACTTGTTACATACCAAGGAATGAAGGCTGGGGGTGTTCATATGTTTTTATCAAGAATGAGCCAGTGGCGGATAACTTCAGCAAAGAATCATCCTCATTCCCATTAAATGTTTGTCGACTGGTGTTTCTCCTCTTACCTGCCTGATTCCTGTCTATGGTTATGACTCAGAAGATATTCAGATTGCTTGTTTTGCTATTTCTTCCCTCCATTGTACTGGTTCATCAGCACATCCTGAATGTTCTCCAACATACCTGGAAAATTTCAGAGGTTTATCTCTTTTCATTTAAAAGCTATAAGAACTTTTTCAAGTCTTCTCTTTACAACATTTTCCATGACCTTTCCCAACTATGTGGCTCCCAGTTACGGAAATCTGCACCTCACTTCAACAAGAATAACACACAGGCCCCACACCAGAGAATTTCAGCGTCTTTATAAGAAAAACAGACTATCATTGTTTTTAGAGACATTTTATAATGGGGAGAAAGTCTGAGAGTATTTTGAGAGAAACAAGTTGAGCATAATTTTGGAAACCCAACTGACAAAGTAAACTATCAGACTGACCCCACATCAAACCACTGGTCTGGTACCCATATGCAAATAAAGGTGGTAAGTGGGGAGATGTGTGGGAAGATAGAAAAACGGGGAGGAGGTCAGTGTGAGCAAGACAGAGTGGCTGCCCAGTCCTGAGGTGGGTCTTGGAGACACAGACCTCTTCACTATCAGATTCCAGCTAGCCTACAGTGGTAAAGGAACCAGGACGGGGTCATGAATTCTCTGTGTGTTTCATGTCTGTTACTTTTTCTCATTTTGCAGAAACCTATTTTAGGATCTGAATTTTTCAAGGACAAGAAACACATCTGTTATGCTTTCTTGGCATGAAACTTAAAACCGTGAATGAGGGTGTGAAATAAATATGACCAGAAAAAGAATAAAATGGAAGATGAACTGCAAAGATTAAACTCACCTTTGACCTACTTTTTATACTGCTAAATTGTTTATGATACTAGGTAGGAAACACTATTTTATTTTATATAAATTCCTGAAACTGATTCAATATTCACAGAAATACTTTGTTTTTCTCTCCTCTACCCCAGCCTAGCTGCTGCATGTTGAACTTGAAGGGCAGATATTTTAAGTGAATTCTTTACTTTGTAGGAAGATTTCTGACTGACTTTGACAAGCTGAAAAAATAAATATACTGAAAATCCCTGGGGATAAAGAAAGATAATTTGTTTTGTGAAGGAAAAAAAATTCAAAGGATAATGCAAAACAAAAAAGTAAGCAATACACAGATATCCACTAAAATATATCGTTTTGCTGGAGGAAGTCATAAAACCACAGCATCTGGAGACAACAAACATTGTCTAGTAAAGTTTCGGGTACCCACATATAAACAAACCAAGACAGAGAGAAGCCAGGAGAGGTATCCAGAACAAGCAGGTAGTAAGTTAGACAAAGAGCTCATCCTCCCAATCCAGTACTCACAAAATGGAGTGATGTAAAGAGAATGATATTTTAATGGAAAATTATATAAAATGCCCTTTGATCTCAGTGATTTTAAAGACATGAAAGAGAACTTGACCAAGATCCATTAAAAAACAAACAAACAAACAATAAAACAACCCAGCAGATAAAAGTTTGGGCAAGGGAATTTAAAGGGGGAGTTTTGGGTATCATAATTATTAAGCTTTCAGGGGAAACATAACTATCAGCTTCAGGCAAAAATGATTTTACAATGGAGGGGTAACCAGCTATGTTCTATTCTCCAAAGTTAGAGCGGAGATCATAATAGTTGTGACACCTACTAGTTATGAAGAATTTCCCTCTCTAGGCAGGTAGGAACTGATTTAGACCACAAAATTCTGTGACTAATATTGAAGAGAAAAATATCTAAATATGTAGATTGTGGATGATATCCAATTTCTTTGGTTTGCCATTGTTGGGCTTTCAAGACTAATCATCGATGGATATGTCTGAGATACAACATGAACTTTATTATATGTTTAGTCTTTGCTCTTGCTTTCTTACACAAAGATCCTAAATACAGTCTTGCCGGACTTAACCTGTGGGAACTAAGGCTACTTCGAGGTAGAAAATCAGAACTGAATTAAATTACAGCCCAGCCAGCTTGTGTCCACCAGAGAATCTGATATAAAAATGCTTAGTGTTTGTGTGGAAGTGCCGCCTCCATCTATCTGGTATCAGTTGGACATACTGAATTGAATGTTACTGTTTTTTTTTAAAGTTACTAAATTTATGAAATCTAAATGGAAGTATAGCTCTTTTGCTTTGAGAAAGCAACATTTCCTGTAACGGTATAAGAACCATGAGAGAAAGCAACATTTCCTGGAACGGTATAAGAACCACGTGAGCGCCTCAACAGGAAAGTTTCCCGAGCGCACCACCGTCTAACCCGCTAGTTGCGTTGCCTCGTATCACCTATTGCAAGTTGAGAAATTAGATCATTGCAAGAAGAAACGACGAAGCAACCAATGAGAAAGCGGCATAGCACAGTGCCTGCTCTTGGATTGTGGAGCCAACCAATCTGTCTGGGTTTGTTTTCCCAGCCCTTTCACTTACCAGCTACAGAATTGTGGAAGGGGACAAGTATGATCAGAATATATCGTGAGATTTTTTTTTCAATTGAAAGAGGCAAAAAAACCAATCATTAACCAAACAACAAGACCAAGAAAAAACCCTGTAGAAGTTAGACATCTTTCTCTGTGCCACAGACAGATGCAAAAGAGGGCGCACTGGCGACCATCTGTGGTTACGATGATTAAAAGATTAAGTAAGTTGACAATAATCAAGCACTGTAAATAGCTCTTGGTGCATAGGCGTCCATAATGCAAAATCCTAGCATGTGAAAAACCCCCATTCATAAAATTAAAATTTCATACCTATGGTCCCAAATGCTTAGAAGAATTAAGCTCTTTGGAAGCATTTTAGTGAATGCTCCTGGAAGCTGTAAAACTTCTCAAATGTGAAAAAGGTCATGGCACACGTTTGAAACTTGCAACAAATTTTTATTAATGCTAAAACCATAAAATGCCCAGACTGGGAAACTGGTCACTGAATCCATTCTCTAATAAAGGCTAATGCAATCCCAGCTCAGGAAGCCAACCTGAAAGAAATGATACCTATTTCCTTGACAACAATTCTTGTCTTCTCACCCCCACCTAGGAGGAATATATCTAAAGGCTTTGAAGGCAACAAAGGAAAATGGGAAACTGCCAGATTTTTTTTTTTAACATAGATACTTGGCAAATTGTCTTTCAGATGCTCTTCCTTGTACAGGAAGCCAGACCTGTTTTCGAGATGTTAGAGATGTTCATGGCCATTGTCAATTGCGTAACACTTGGAGTCACTTTTCCAAAAGCCAGGAGTCAGGATCCCACTTGCTTTGTATGCAAACAGTAGGGGATGGTGAGGGTGGGTGGAATGGAGGATGGGAAATTTCTTCTAAACTTCAGTCCAGTGAAGAGGAGGTTTAAGTAGACCAGCAGGAAGATTTCAGGAAGATTTTCCCCACAAGTCTCACTTTCCCCCAACAGAGCTTACCACGTGAATGGCACTCCTTGACTGGAAGGGAGGTATCACTGAAGTAGGTGGATTGGTTAGTGTTTTTTATTGAACCAGCACCAGTGCTCTAAGCTATTTTAAAGAAAGGCTTATTTTAATTATGGGTATGTGTGTCACAGATAATCTTGGTTGTCAGCTTGACTGCATCTGGAATCAACTAAACCCGAGTTGCTGGGCACTCTTGTGAGGGATTTTCTTTTCTGGTCTGCACCTTCTGGTGACACCCTACACAGAGGACATGGTGGAAGGAGACTTCCCTTTTCTCCTGTTTGCCCTCATTCTCGTTCTATCCTGTTTCTGTGGATGGCGTTAGAGTCAGCGTCTTTGGGACTCGAACACAGACTGAAGACCTGCAGTTCTCTCCTCCAGGACTTACCCTCTTATCTTCCAGGACTGCAGCACCAGATCGGGCCTGCTGAGACATACAGCCTCCTCGACAGAACAACTCCAGACAGCCTGGACTGTACGCCTGTCTACTAAATCACACACACACACACACACACACACACACACGTTTCTTATATTGCTAATATTTCCAGGACTTTTTCATGATGGGGTGTTGGATTTTGTCCAAGTCCTTTTCTATATGTAATGAGATGACTATATGGTATTTTTCTTTCAGTTTGTTTTTATGGTAGATTACAGTGACAGATTTTTATATATCAAACCATCCCTGTATCTCTGCATGAAGTCTACTTGATCATGGTGAATAATCTTTTCGATATGTTCTTGGATTCAATTTTCAAGTATTTTATTGAGAATGTTTGCATCTATGTTCATAAAAGAAATAGGTCTGTAATTCTCTTTCTTTGCTGGGTCTTTATGTAGTTTGGGCTTCAGGGTAGTCATGACATGGCCTCATAAAACAAACTGGACAATGTTCCTTATGTTACTATTTTTTTTTTTGCAATAATTTGAAGAGTATTGGCATTAACTCTTCTTTGAAGGTCTGTTAGAATTCTGTTTTAAAACTCTCTGGCCCTGGGCATTTTGGGGGGCAGATTTTTAGTGACTGCTTCCATTTCACAAGGGGTTATAGGTCTGTTAATTGCTTATCTGATCTTGATTTAACTTTGCTAAGTGCCATCTATTGAGAAAATTATCCATTTCTTTTAGATTTTCTAATTTGGTGGCATTCAGGTTTTTAAAGCATGTCTTTATGAATCTCTGGATTTCTTGGGTTTCTATTGTTATGACCTCCTTTTTGTCTGTCTTTCAGGTAGTTTTGATAAAGGTTTGTCTACCTTGTTGATTTTCTCAAAGAGCCAACTCTTAGTTTCATTTATTTTTTGTATTGTTATTTTTGCTTTTATTTTATTGACTTCAGCCTTGGGTTTGATTATTTCTTGCCATCAACTCCTCTTGGATGTGCTTAATTCTTTTTTGTTCTGCAGCTTTCAGGTGTGCTGTTAAGTTGCTAGCACAAGATTTTTCTTGTGTAGTGCTATGAAATTGCCTCATAGAACAGCCTTTATTGTGTCTTACAAGTTTGGGTATGCTGCATATTTATTTTCATTGAGTTTTAGAAAGTCTTTCTTATTTCTGTCTTGACCTATTTCTTTTTATTCAGCAGAGCATTGTTCAGTTTTAATAAGTTTGCAAGCTTTTTGTTGCTTCTATTATTGTTGATATCCAGCTTTAATCCATGGTGTTCTGATAGGATGCACAGAATCATTTCAGTTTTCTTATTACCTGTTGAAACTTTCTTTGAGTCTAACACATGACCAGTTTTGGAGAAAGTTCCCTGCAGTGCAAAGGAGAAGGTATTTCTTTTATGTTTGGGTGAAATGTTCTCTAAATATCTGTTAGGTCCATTTGGTTTATAATGTCTATTAGGTGCAGCATTTTTCTGTTTAGTTTTTTTTCTGCATGATCTGTCCATTAGTGAGAGTGGACCTGATAACCGTGGTCACTGGGAGTTCCAGGTAAAATGTGTTTCTGGGTATTGGGAGCTGACACTTAGAAATAAGGGATCGGTTAGGGGTCTGGCGTGTCCACTGGAAGGAGGGGAGCAGAATGTTCAACCAGGATCTGCTTATTCATCTTCTTGAAATGGGAGAAGACAGTGAAGAGAGGTCACCAGAGAGGGTCTGCTACATCACTGGGCATGAGAATGGGGGTTGGATCTAGAGAAACAGAAGGAGAGGAATGATCTACAGACAGCCTACTTGCTTTCCTGGAAGGAGTCATCTGTTAAATAGTGGGAAGTACATGCTGGAGTTGGGGGCTGGGAAAAGGTAACAAGTGCGGAGATGAAGTTATGAGGGAAAGATCTGTGGGATCCACAGGAGATGTGGGCAGAGGAGGAAGGAAGGCTGCAGCAGGTGTTCTGTTGCACAGCTAGGTATGAGACTATGGGACAGGGTTTGGAGGAGCAAGGGAGTGGAGAAGGGCTTCAGTTAGCTTACCTATTTTCCTGGCCTGATCAGCTGGTGTGATCACAGAGAATGCCCACTGGTGTTGGAGGCTGGGGTCCTGGGGAGAGTTGGGGGAAGGAAGGTTGGAGGAGAAGGTCTTTGTGATCCATTTGGGATGGGGTCAGAGAGGAAAGGAGACTGCAGCAGGTTTTCTACCACAGAGCTGGGAATGAGACTGGGGGGATTGGAGCACAAGGAGCAGAAGGAGAGGTAAAGGTCTCTGTTTGTATTATTTTTAATTGTGTATCTGTGTGCGAGTGTGTGTACAGATGAGTGTGCGTACATACCTGAAGAAGACCAGAGGTGTCAGATCCCCTGGAGATGGAGTTATAGGCAGTTGTATGCTACCCCACATAGGTTCTGGGAACTGAACTTGGGTTCCTGTGAAAGCAGTGTACACGCCTAACTGCTGGGCTATCTATCAAGCCCCAAGACTCATCTTAATGTTGGAATTTAGCTGTAAGTTTTGTTATTATTTCTGTTTCTAGAAATGAGAAATTGTGTAAAATACATGTAGAAAAATCCTTAATTTTTTTTGTGTGTGTATTCCATATCAAAGTCAAGAAATGGTTCTATAACTTAGGCTTTAATCATACCATTGATAACATAAAAACAAATGAGAAACACTTCCTCGATTTTTAATAATTTAATGTTTGGGAGCTGGAGAGAGGCTCAGCACCTGAAACTACCTGCTGTGCAAACATGAATGCTGGGATTTGGATCCCAGCACTAGCATCACAAGCCTGGGCATCCTGTAAAGGTCTGTAAGTCTAGCTGTGAGGGGCCTGACATCCTCTTCTGGTCTCTGTATGTACACAGGCGCACATATAAAAGGACTGCTGATACACGCAGGCATGGTGAGTCAGTCTCATTACTTAGAGGCTAAATAGCAATCATGCCACAATTCATATGTCAAAAGTTTTAAATTAGCCTCATTTATCAAGATACATGATCATCCATATTCAAGTTAAATATCCCTAAGAAAATATTTACTGAATTATCTCAAAGCAAAATTGGACCATCAACAAGCTGCGTAATTGCATGAACAACAATTTTGTGAATCTCAAAGAGAGGGAACATGTAATTAGGAAATACTCTTTAAATGTAGACTTGGTAAAAAGTGAGCACAGAAAAAAATCTTCAGTGTCCTTTCTATGTTTTATAAGGACTTTTACAACATCAAAGTCAGTAAACACTGTACTCAATCCTAACCATATACAAACGGGTAACTAGATCATAGATTTGTGCTTTGTAAGGCAGTGCTCCGTTATTATATAAAATATCAGAGATAAATCAGCTTACAGAGGGAAAAGGCTTATTTGGACAAGGGTGCCCTATGTGGGTGGTTGTTTCTGTTGGGCTTTGGTCTGTGGGAGAGCAGCATTTATGGTAGAGGGTCTAAGAGGAGAACTTGTTACCCTCATGATGACTGAGAAGCAAAGGAGAGATGCTGAGACAAGGTCCCATAATCTGTAACACGAATTTTAAAAGGCCTTATTAATAAAAACAAACCCAGGGCCAGGTGTTGGGGTGAATGCTGGAAGATCAGAGAGACAGACACAAGCCACAGCATACCTCACCTCGACAACTCCTCACCTGATCCTGTTTCCTCACACTGGAAGCCTCTGAGTCCTCATCCGGAATGAATCTTAGCTGAACTGCTGCTAAAAGCCTGAAAGTTTAACCAGGCTCTAGTTCCTGGTCCTCATGCCTTATATACCTTTTGCTTCCTGCCATCACTTCCTGGGATTAAAGGCGTGTGTCACCATGCCTGGCTGTTTCCAGTGTGGCTTTGAACTCACAGAGATCCGGATGGATCTCTGCCTCCAGAATGCTAGGATTAAAGGTGTGTGTGCCCACCATTTTCTGGCCTCTATACCTAATGGGCTGTTCTGTTCTCTGACCCCAGATAAGTTTATTAGTGTTCACAATATATTGGGGAACACAATATCACCACAATAATCTTTTTCTGTGGGGGGTCATGCTGCTGAGGGCCTAGAACCTCTAAGTTGGCACTGTTTCCTAAAGGTTTAATTTCCCTGCAGTGCCACGGGCTGGAGACCTATATTTGGCCTCCGCTGGCTTGTTTATCTGAAGAACAGGACATGTATGTGACTTGGGCTTTGTGAGTCAACCTTTCGTCTTTATTTGGTTCTCTGTGATCTTTTCTGTCTCATTAAGGTGATAGTGCTACTGGACTCAAGTTTATGTAATGCTGCCGCAATTCATGAAAATTTGTTTGGAATTTTTTCAGAAGGTGAACCAGAGGAAATAGCAGCAGGAAAGAATTTACTCAGAGTAAACAGAATAATTCCAGAAGATAATTAATAAATGTTGGACCCTGGAATTGATGGTCAGAGGGTGTCATGGACATTTTTAGAAAAATAGTTGGTGACTATTTGTCTAGTATTATGTTTAATTTTCAGCTTATCAAAACTTTGTTGATAGGCCAGATGGACCTAATTAATTGTTTTCAGTTCCAATCACACCCTGGAACTTCCATTCACGTAGTTATTCAGATGAATAGATTAAGTCTGTTTTGTAAATTGTTACAATTATTATAATCAGCTAGTGATATCATTAGCTGGTTTTGTGTTTTATTTTGGGATCCTATGTTTGGAGGTATTCATTTTATCTTGGTATGATATAATTTGATAAAACTATCATTATACAAATTTTATTTACTTAAAAATTTAAAAAATACTATTCAGAGAGTCTAATAAATCATCAAGTACATGAATATTGGTCATTGTTTTAAATTAAAAAGGTTAAAACAATATGGTGTGCTTAACTTAATAGTTTGTCTAATTACTGAAACTATTTCAGAAGGAGAAGTCTTAAGTTATTAATACTTATGGACATTTTGGTCACATCTTACAATTACGTCCCTTTCTTTACTTCCTTTTTTATGTTGTTATACTTTTAGTTATTTTAGTAATGTTGCCTTTAAATGTATCATAAGCTGCCTGGGAACCATGAATAACCAATTTCTTATTCTAAACCATACTTCCAGTAAAATATTATTTGCTAAGGTAATATTATTTCCCAATGATAAATTACTATCTTTTGATATACCAATTTTTCAGAAGATAAATATCCCTGACTTGTTACCCATTTGAACATAAACTGTTCTTAGAAAGTAATAGTCTTTTCAGCCCATTGTTAATAGTTATTGATAATAATTTCATGAATCAAAGCATATATAGTAAATTTGATAGCTGTTTTATTTGGTATAAAATTGATAAGAATTAAGTACAAAGGCATTCCCAACAAGAGAGAGTGACCCTCATAATTCAGAGAGTAGTTTGGGCCTTCAAATTATTCACACAGAGTCCTGTGAATGCTTTAAAGGTAACACTGGGATTTTAGGCCATATGGACTATGTGTATTAATATTTTGCTAAATATTATTGTCTATGAAAAATATTAGCTATAGTTTTTATTCATTATTATTTTCCTTTAAGTAATATTTTTCTATGAAGCTCACATGGACCTTCTATTTACCTCCTGAGTGCTGGGATTCCAGGTGTATACCACCATATTAGGTGTCCTTCATGCATAAGGAAATATATAATAAATAAGTGATTTTTTCCCCATAATTAAATAACCCCAATTCTTAGTCTAACCTCATGATAGAAATAGTTGAATTTCCAATTGCTGTGACTAAACACCATGACTAAGGCAACTTACAAAAGAAAGATTACTGGGGCTTCCAGTCTTAGAGGGTTAGGTTCTATGACCGTCTTGGTGGAGAGCATGGCAGCAGGCAGGCCGGCATGGTGCCAGAGCCGTGGAGGGGAGCTCCCAACTGATCCACAACATGAGGCAGGGAGAGAGAACTAACTGGGAATGGCATGGACTATGGAAACCTCAAGTCACCCTACCTTTGCCACACCTCCTCCAATAAGGCCACACTTCCTAATCCTTCCTAAATAGTTCCAACCACCTGGGGACCAAGTTTTCAAATATAGAAGCCTATTCTTGTTCACACCATCACATTAGGAAGGGACTTGATCTGAAGACGATTGAGTTTGACCATCTGCACATTTTAGAAAGTGAGCTGAGCCACTCATGGTAGCCACTTAGGTGCTGAGAAAGGAGGATTGTGCCAATCAACCTTCAAAAAGAGGGTTCTAAAGATGCTTTAAAAACACAAATGCTGACAGATTCTTCACCAAAGAAGTTAAACGTGGCGAATAATTGAAAGAGGCTTTATATCAAGTGCTGCAAGGGAATGATGAATGAATGAGATTCTTACCGCCTGTTGAGAAGGCTGAAGTCCAGACATTGCTGGCAAGGATGGGGAACAGGAGCACCCCTCATTCACCTCCTGTGAGAATACAAAATCATGTGGCAATCTATGAAGATAATTTGACAGCTTCTTACTAATCCAAACATACTTTTGTATAAAATATAGAAATTACCCTTCTTGATAATTTGCCTAAATGAGCTGAAGCTTATGTCTATATCAAAGCCTGTATATGGACATTTATATCAGAACTATCAATAATTGCCAAAAACACTGTAACAGTTGAGATGCCCTGTGATGATATATTGTGTCCCCCAATATATTGTGCACCCTAATAAAGCTTTTCAGAGGAAAAAGCCAGCCACTATATTAAATATAGAAGTCAGGCAATGGTAGCACACACCTTTAATCCTAGCATTCAGGAGGTAGAGATCCATCTAGATCTCTGTGAGTTCAAGACCACACTGGGAACAGAACCAGGTGTGGTGGCACAGGCCTTGAATTCCAACACTAGTTAACCATAAGGTCTGGAGGTTGGTACAGACAGACAGGAAGTGACAGAGCTGGGCAGGAAGAAGAGGTGATGTAGCTGGGTGGAGAGAGGAAGTGAGAGGGCAGGGACAGAAAGGCATATAGGTGTGGGTGTACAGGAAGTAGGTCTCTTTGACTGAGGATTTCCAAGTGGTAAGAACGGGGCTGGCTTCTTTCTGCTTTTCTGATCTCTCAGTTTTTACCCCAATATCTGGATCCAGGTTTTTTATTAATAAGACTGTTTTAGCAATTCGTCTTACAATGCCCCTTGATAAACCGATGCATAAATTGTACTACCCCAGACAATGGAACTTACAGAGTTAAGAGAAACAAGCTACAAAGTCATGCAAAGATGTGGTAAGAAATTTAAATGCACATTATTAAGCGAATAAAGCTGATTGCTACAGGTGCATGATGTTGATAGTGATGGTGTAAGTTCACTGTTTGTAACCAGTGTGCTACGTGTGTATGATGTTGATAGTGATCGTATGAGTTCACTGATAGTAACCAGTGTACTACGTGTGTATGTTGTTGATAGTGATCATATGAGTTCACTGATAGTAACTAGTGTGCTACGTGTGTATGTTGTTGATAGTGATCATATGAGTTCACTGATAGTAACTAGTGTGCTACGTGTGTATGATGTTGATAGTGATCGTATGAGTTCACTGATAGTAACCAGTGTACTACATGTGTATGATGTTGATAGTGATGGTGTAGGTTCACTGATTGTAGCCAGTGTGCTATGTGTGTGTGTGTGTGTGTGTGTGTGTGTGATGTTGATTGTGATGGGAGGTGTGCAGATGCTGGAAAGAAACTCAAACCTCTTTAAAAGCAGTCTTTAACAGTAATACAACAACAACAAAAGTCCCACAAAAGAACCCAAGAGTGATTTAAATAGGGAAGATCCTCAGCTGAATGTTGGTTGGGCTATGAAGTTATAGGGTTTGGAACTTTTTTTTCAATCGCCTTTAATCTTTGATGGCTAAAAAAGATTCTTGATATATACCAAGAACTAGAGGTGCATATTTTTGAAACTAACAAGAACATATTAGTTTTCAAATGTCTGTGGACATTTATTAATTGTCTATGGATAGGCTTGGCCCAACTACTTCATATCTGAAATGATTTACTCTGTCCTTCTATTACCCATGTGACTTCACTGGCTTGTAATTGCTGAAGGAACTTCACTACAATTGTCCATGGACTATGGAAGCTTATCCTATCTTGAATTGAACACCATCTAATAGACTATTACCCATCTAAGTTTAACCTACGCCTGCTCAGGAGCAGTTAGGGCTTCACTTAATAAACAGATGCAAAGCTGGTGCCAGACTCTGAAGTGTGAATCAGGAAATCATCTCAGACAGTTTCTAAGAATGTCAGTCCACATGGAACTAAGTTTGGGCCTGGGGTGTTTTCCCTTGCTATCCAGATTGACTTTGGCGGTCTCAACCACTATTAAGAACCCCCAAGACAGAAACTATATGTATACATATTGCTTTCCTCAGACACTTAAAGTAAAGAAAACCAGATAGATAAAGGTAAGATGCTAACAAACTTAAAGGTGAGCTAAAGGATGTTATATAGTTGATTTCATTGTTAGAAATAGGAAACTCTTTAGTACACTAATAGAGGTCAATAAAATTATCTTGAAATAATAGAGTAACTTGTTTACATACACAGGTACACATACTGATACTCTATCACAGGGTCATTGAATATCTGCTGTGGAAATATGATGCTAATTCTGGTTTAAAATGAGCAAAATATTACTCTATAACTAAGTTTATGTAGTAGAATAAATATATGACATGTGGTCAATACATTTTTATCTTTATTTTCTAGATACCCAAACTGTTTTATGATGGGAGAAAAAAATAATCAGGGCCTTGTAAAATAACTGTAGGTTCAGATCTGATTTCCTGTACTTAGTGTCCCAGTGTACTTATGCAATGATCAATACAAATTTCATATCGGGGCTGTTTTTCTCCTCTCTCCAGGTGTCTTTTCTGATGAAATCTATGCAGTGAGAAATTAATGTTCCTAGAAGGCTCGGAAGATGGCTTAGATGATGTTCTTTGCATCTTTCATTTTTATGGTGCTTCTAGTCAATGTGTGTCTTGGGTGCTGTAAATGGTGTCCTTTTGAATGTGACACTCTCTTTACTGAGTCTCCTGTGTAGGCCTTTCTGAACCCCATGATTGCTGACATTCACTTCAGCTTGTTATGAAGTTGTGTATTCTGGAGCCTCTTCCACTGGTCTCTAGTTTGAGAAAGTCCACTCATCTCCTGAGCCTCCTCTATGCCATGCTTGTGCACTGTTGCTCAGGGCACATTCGCTTGAATATTTTATGGGCCTGAAAAATAAACCAGAAATCTGAGTGGTGGCCTGGCAGTCTGGGAACAGGAAAGGGCTGCTGTTCAAGTCCGGAATCCAAGACAGCTGGAGACAGAGACTCTGCTTCCTTAGAGGGCCTTGATGTTTCCTGTTAAGGCCTCTAGTTCATTGGATGAAGTCTCCCCAGACTTATGGCAAGGCAATCTGCTTTACTCAGAGTCCACTGATTTAAATGCTAAGCTTCCAAAACAAGAAAATACTTTCATAGCAATGCGGGCACTACTAATGTTTTCTCAAACTACTGGGCACTGCAGCTTAGCATATTGACACGTAGTCTTAATTATCATATTTATGAAGAGTAGATACATCCTTCTCCAGACCTCATGCCCCTAACATTGCTTTACTGTGCCGGGCACTGTAAATATAGCAGATGTTCGATACTGTTGTATTCTCTCTGAGATCTGCCAGATGACCTTATATTGAGATGTGTAAGCTTTTGTACATGTAAGCATTTTCCCCTTGGACCATGGAAATTAAATGGATAGATCCATCTCCTGTACCTGGGTTGAATTACTGTAGCTGGTCATCTCCAAACTGTGTTCTTATTGTTCCAGAGGCTCCTTATTTTCACCTCAGAGTAGACACTTCCTTTTTCTTTGCTTCCTCCCAGGTTAACATCATCAATCTTTGACCGAGTCAGTCAGGCTCAGCCTTTCACATGAAAGGGAGAACTTGGGGAATGCAGAACTTTTGTTTTTCTTAATAAAGCTAAGGTAAGAGAGAAGTCGATTCTTTTAGTTTTTCAGTTTAAGGAATAATAAAAAGCAGAGTGATTTGGTTCTATATTTATGCTTAAAAAATACCATTGCCCTTTGGATAGAGAATTAAATAAAAGAAAGATCATATATGAGGAAGTTGGCAAATATCAAACAAAAAACTATAATAACTGTAAAAAAGTGCCCCGTCCACCACTGTACAAACCCAGGAACACTCTAATTTGATTTTTGCATAATATACACACGTGTTGGTAATCAATCAGTGATCATTTCTCTGTCCTACGTGTTAGAGTATATGTAGGTGTGTAGTACGCATCCAATAAATCTTTTTTCTGGAATACCTTATGTAGAAGAAAAGATAGTATTCATTATTGTGAGAAAGTAATTCTATTTTTTTCTCTAACATTGAATATTTTAATATTGTTTATCTTGTCCAGATTGATTAGATGGTAAGGGATATGAAGGTGTGTGTGTGTGTGTGTGTGTGTGTGTGTGTGTGTGTGTTCATTTCATAGACATTTGTGTGATGTAGTATTTTTGATGCTAGATGGCAAAGTCTCATTTTAAGTTCAAAACTTGACAACTAAGAACTTACCGTTTCAACAGCAAATTAAGAGAACTGAACACACAGAATAAAATTTAGTGCCAAATAGAAGCAAGTAAATAGAAGTTCTGTTGTCCAGTAATGAAGCTATTCTAGCATGAATCTGCTTTCAAGTAGCTTTGGGCCTTCAAGATATGTATTCAGTCATTTTAAGTAATTAAAGAACAAACCCATTATAGTGATTTCTAACCAGCCAAACTATCTGAATAGCGGTAGAAAAGCTATTATTTTTCAGTTGGCAGAACTGAGGATGGGAACTGAAGCCTGGAAGAACCCTGCCCCTGCCCCAGTACTGAAAAGATGATCTTCCCACGTCAGTGAACAAGGCCTTTTGTCTTTTCTCTTGTTCTGTCCAGTGGTTGGCCTGTTAGGATTGCTCATCATCTTCCCCCGATGATTCCATAGCCTGGGATGTCAGAGCAGCTCTCCTTCCAAAGGCCAGTGGCTTTTCTTGAACATGCCTGGAGCCCCGTGACCATGGCAGACCTGGTTTCACAGCATGAGGAACGAAGCCGCTGTCCTAAGAGTCCTCAGCACACGGGCACAGCGCAGTGTGCTTGTTCCCTAACGGTATTTTAGCCCCAACACTGCTCGACTTCCCTTTGTCTCCTGCTGACGCTGCCTTTGCGCAAAGCCCACCACTGATTACGCTGCTCCCTTTTCCCTCACTGAATAATCCCATTACCGGCTGTTCCCATCAATGCGTTTAGATAAGGATCGTTGGAGAAATTACAAGGAAAGGGAGCAGACAACATTTCTACCTTGCCATAGATTTTTAGGCACTTTGGGAGTCATGTCAGGAATGTGTATGAGGGCTATTGTTAGACCTGCTTAGGTGTGATCAGGCGCATGAGCTATCCCTGGTGCCTGAGCTGGCTTTCTGGATCCCATTACCTATGGTTGGACACTTTGCTCACACTTGATGCAGTGGGGAGGGACTTGGCCCTGCCTCAGTGGGATGTACCAGGCTTAGCTGTCCCGCCATGGGAGGACTTACAGTGTTGGAGAATGGGATAAGGAGTGGGGTGGGGTGGGGGAGTGGGAAGAAGGATAAGAGGGGCATCTGTGGTTGGTATGTAAAATGAATTAAAAAATTAAAAAAAAAAGACCTGCTTAGATCGTGATTTCTGAAAGCAACTCTTCTCATTTCCACAAAAACAGAAAATGACATCTGGGTGTGCAAAGATACTCCAGCTTGGCTTTTATTTTTATTTTTTAACTTTTTTACATTCTACCACCCCTTTGACTTCCAGAAAATATTCTTTCACGAGAAGGTAGAATGATCAAAACGTCACTCAGAAAATGAGATTAATGATTTCCTGCCTCAGCAGCTTTCAGATTATACCCTAGCCTGAACTGTTTCCTCAGCATATCTTACAAGCTTCTTGGCTACTCCTGGACAATCTATAAATTTACAGTGCTGGAGTCTCTATGCTAGGCTAGTCTTAAATGGATTTACTTAAGACAATCTCATTTTGCTTCGATCCTTTCTCGAGGTTATCTTCTCGTGGTTACACATCCATCAGATTTTTGACTGAGATACTTCCTACGAAATTACAGCCTTCAGCACACACAGAGCTGGGTTGGCTGTGATCAGAGCACCGGAACCACAAGAAAGAAAACTGGGAAAAAATGCATGGAGTTCACAGTCCTCCTTTCATATAAACATAATAGGATGAAATTCCCTGCAGGGCCATTTTTATCCTGTATTCTCCTACTGTGTCAAATTCAGCTATATTGGACATGGAAGGCTAAAGGTATGAAGTGGTGACCATTTTTCTAAAAGCCATTTCTCTGGGTGTCTCAGCGGCAATCTCCAAGGTATATAGCAATCCTTTTCTGTTGAAAGGTCATTTCTCTTCCCCTTTCATCTACTATCCCAACTGCATTCATTTGTTTGACAACTGGCGAGGGTAGGGCTGAAAAGGTCACATGCTGCACCCTAGTATTCTATGTCTCTCTGTGTAGACAAATAGACATCTAATAAGCTTATTAAAAGTTTCATGGTGACTTTACTTATTTCTCTTCACATAATCACTACACAATGGAGTTTTATACAAAATTTGCAACTGCTAAAACTGAGACTCAAGGATGAGGCACACAGAATCGTGGAACTGGGTCTTCTGGGCCTTTGTTTAGCATGTTTCTCTTCACAAAAGCTCTTCAATTTTTAATATCAAGATAACCTTGTAATATGAATTTTAAAAGGTCTTATTAATAAAAAGCATCTGGAGCCAGATATTGGGGTTAATTCTGAAAGACTGGAGACATAGAACAGGCCACAGCCAACCTCACCTCAACAACTCCTCAGCTGATCCTGTTTCCTTAGCATCTGAGTCCTCGGCCAAAAGGGTCTTAGCTGAACTGCTTAAAAGCCTCAAGAGAGCAAGTTCCTGTTTCCTCATGCCTTATATATCTTTCTGTGTCCTGCCATATTACTTTCTGGGATTAAAGGTTTGTGTCTTTCCCAAGCAAAGACATGAGATCTCAAGTCCTGAGATTACAGGTATGTGCCACCACTGCCTAACCTCTATGTTTAATGTAGTGGCTGTTCTGTTCTCTGACCCCCAGATAATTTTATTAGGGTACCCAAAATATCAACCACTGTCTGAAAGTAGAAAGGCTAAGTGATAATTATGAAAATTTATGTATGTGCTTAGAAGGGAACTTACATCAGCCATGAATATGTGTATCAAGCTTTTCGTTGAAATTTGAGGTCAGAGGAGGTGGATATTTTGGTGGAGTAGAGGAAGTCCAGGATCTTCAGACTATGTAGTCTCAGGGTGGAATGTCACCTAGAAAGGTGGGGGTTAATGTAGACAGCATTAGGCAAACATGATAAGAAAGGATACTACAGACTGAGAAATGTCCCAGGAGTCAATGTGGAAGACATTTTCCTTCCGTCTTTCCCTAATGAGATTAGTTCCTTTGCTGAGTTTACATAGACATGGTATTAATCACTTTCTTCAAAACTAGTATTTATGCCTCCAACTTATATAATTGTTATTATAAATATATTACATAATACATATTATATAATAATGATCCTTAAAAACAAGGAAATGCTTGAACACTATAATTTGAAATCTTGTTATTGGAATTAATTTGCATTAAAAAGAGGGGCTTCCAAAGTACAAATTTGTTTATTAACCTGTCAACAATGATTTATAATAAATATTTGACATTTTGTATTAACTTTATAAAGATAGGTTCTGACAAATAAACTGTCCTCTCTGTCCCTACAGATGGCAGATGCCTTTGATTTCAGTAGCATAAGATACAATTGAGAACATAGAGTTTGTTTATGCCCATTTCTTTCTGAGAGAATTAATTCAATTTCTAAATAGACTTCTTAATACTAGTTCTTGTAACTTTGGGCTAAGTTTCAATGGTCACAATCTTAGAGAAAAATCTAATAATTGCAAGTTAGTTTTCAAGGATTCCGTCTCCTTTTAGTTCAGTGCTTTGGACCACTTGGCCATGCTGCTGCTCACTCTTACCTTCTTTTAAATGACCAACACCTTCTGTGAGAAGCCAGTCTTCAGATAGAGGATGAACTAGAAATGCTCACATTTACCTTTTTAATATTAGACTAGAACAATCATTATACCAGAAAAGTGAAAGAACTGTGTTTGGTACAAAAGAAAGCGGAATTGTCTCTTAAACAGGAAGACAGACGTCCCTGGGTAGGTAGAAACATCCCGGCTATTTTAGAGCTTCAGATGCAGATTGGAAGGCTGACATAGTGTCACTGTAATTAGAAGCAGGTGCACAAAAATTAGAAGAGAGAAGACTAATTGTTACTAATGAACCTTTTAAAGTAAAAACTTAATGAAATGCGTAATTAAGCATTAATGACCAAAAGATGGGCAATCTTCTTCCGTTTCACTTAGGTTAGATTTTGGTTTAAGGTGAGCTAATTTTTTACTGGTGCTAAAAGTGTTGCTGTTCCTACGTCATTATAAAAACAAGCAATATAACAGATGGTGTTTTAAAATGCTGATTTTTATATCCGTCAAGCCAAGGTGGCAGTGTTCTGATTTGGTTGTGATCAGGGAATTTACTGAGATTACACCTAGGACACGGGATCTGGCCCAAAGTTTCTGTAAGCCAAGATGTCCCTCCATCACGGCCCTCTATTTCTGTAAAGGCTTGTTCTCATTGGTTTAAAATCTTTCGGAATAGTCACAGTGTCAGTGGTCAGAGTGGTGTGTGTGTGTGTGTGTGTGTGTGTGTGTGTGTGTGTGTGTGCATGTGCACACACTTGTACGTGTGCATGTGTGTGTGTGTTCTTGTGTATGAGTGCAGACACACATATACAATGGCATACATGTGGAGGTCAGAGTACAGCCCCAGCTATTGGTCCTTGACTTCCACCTTCTTGATCTCTCTTTGGGTTGTGCAGCTACAGTTCACCAGGACAGCTGGCCCTGCTAGCCTCAGAGGTTTTCTCATCCCCTCTCTAGGGAGAGACAGTGATGGAGGCAGAAAGTCTGTAAAATACTTTGTTTTGAACGTCCACCCAAGAAGCCATATGCATATACTAAAAAAAAATTAAAAACAAAACATGAAAATTATATATATATATATATTGAACAAAAACCAATGAGTCAAACTGTGAACAAGTGAGAACCACACAGAGGAAGAATTTCTAGTAATTTTGTAATACAGCAGTTTGGTTCAATACCTTGCTTATATACTGTAAAGATGAAAAGAAACAGAAAGAAATACGGAGCTGCATTTAGCGGCTTGGGAGCTGGTAATGCGGGCAGCGCATTTATCGACTGCTGGTAGTCATCCGGTACCATACCATCTAACAAACTTCTGCATCTCTCTGCATTTCCCTGTGAGAAATTCAGAAGGAAAATGTGGCGCAATTGTGTGGGATTTGCAATGCTGTTGCCAGTTTCTCCCAGTGGCAGCTTTATTTTCTGCCAGAGCTTGTGAAATGTTTGTTCTGTATTTCCTTAGTTTGAAAGAATATTAAAATTAATATAAAAAAATCTAAAAATAACTATTAGTAGAGTCACAGGTAAAAATGATAATGCAGATGAGCATGATCAAGTAACTATTAGGAATTAGAGCATTTATAGTAAGAGGAAAGAAAAAATAACATCAAAAAAGTTAAGCAAATATCTGTCAATCATCAACTCAAAGCTATATGAATGTATCCTTGTGAAATATGTTTTTGAGCACTGTGCATTTCAGAGCTCCAGAAATAATGACTGCATGGTCACTGTTCTGAGTCTCCAGAGCTCAGCTGGAGGTGTCTGCACAGTACTTTCTATTCAGAGGAACTAGTATCTTTGAAGACACGGCTGCTTGCAGTTTAGGTCAGAGAGGACCTATATGAAAGATATCTAGGCAGAACAGGTGAGAGAAAGCTCATATTATCTTCATGTTAAAATGATACAGGAGCTGCCTGGAAGGGCTTCCTCGGGTCTCTAAAGAAGGGACAATGGAATCATGTCTGCCTTAAATGCAATGAAACACCCAATGAATGACACCCAAAACCAAGCACAGAGGCCTAAAGGCAAAAAGCAAAAAATAGAATGTTGTTAGAGCTTTCAGAAGTAGCTAAGATTTTTCTGAACATCAGTAAAAGAATTCAAGTACTTCCACTTTTCTATACAGTTTGCATTTCAGAATGGCTAGTTGTTGATTAGATTTGTTTTGTTTTGTTTTTTGTTTTTTCTTTTTTTTCTTTTTTTTTGGTTTTTCAAGACAGGGTTTCTCTGTGTAGCTTTGCGCCTTTCCTGGAGCTCACTTGGTAGCCCAGGCTGGCCTCGAACTCACAGAGATCCGCCTGCCTCTGCCTCCCGAGTGCTGGGATTAAAGGCGTGCGCCATCAACACCCGGCTAAAAAATAATTGTTTTTCTTTTCTTTTTTTTTTTTTTTGGTTTTTGTTTTTTTGTTTTTTGAGACAAGTTTTCTCTGTGCAGCCCTGGCTGTCCTCGAACTAGCTCTGTAGTCCAGGCTGACAATGGGATATTTCTCATTTCGAGAAACATTTTTGCTCTTAAATGCAGGGAGAATACTAAGCTCTGAAGAAGTAAGGGATGGGGACAGTAGTCACAAATGGCTGCTGGGATCAGTGAGGGAAAGTGAGATGGAGACCTTGATGATGAGTGAAAACTGGAGCATTGACTTACTGAAGTTAAGTCAATATACACCTCAACCCAGGAAGTATTATTCACAAAAGACAAAATTAATTAGTAAAATGAACATGATAAATACAGTTTCTACTTATAGCTCCAACTTTGGGAAAATACACATAAAAAAGGAAGACAAGAAACACCATTTTAAGAATTCAATTAGCTGTATGTAGAACAGGGGGAAATTCTATCCACAAATGACCCAGTTTCTTCAATAAAGAACCTGAACCGCCAGGCATGGTGCTTCATGCTCATAAATGAAGTACTCTGGAGCTGAGGCAGGAGGATGGAGTTCATGGTCAACCTGGATTATCTGTCTGTCTATCTATCTATCTGTCTATCTATCTATCATCTATCTATCTATCTATCTATCTATCTATCTATCTATCTATCTATCTATCTATCTA